>JAPYZL010090969.1:0-10795 GCA_030522825.1 Platygaster orseoliae
CGGTCTCGAGAGTTTGCTTTGATTCTTTCAATCGCTCGTCCTGTAAAGTTTTCTTTTTGGATAGTAGGTCCCTTTTCTCAGATCGTGTCACATATAATCTTTTGCAGAAGTTTTGAACGTTCAAAAAATAACGAGGTCCAGGAGCAGAGTTCCAGTGGGGGTAGGAGAGCGAAGCCCCTCGTACAAAGCGAAATTCAGTTCAGTTACAAAGAAAAATTAATAATGAAAAATAATTTACAAAATTTATCAAACACAGTATTCACGATCATCAACAAACGCTTTTAGAATATTTATGAATTTTAAAAATGTAGACAAAAAATTTCATTAATTTTCAAACGAAACAAAAAATAAGTTCCCTATTAATTTCTGCTCAAGATCAAAGTGAAAAAAAGTTGTAAACATTATATAAAGTTTGTTAAACATCAATAATTATTAATGACTTTAATTATGAGAGTCAAGTAAACAATTTTTTTGATCTATTCATTTTTTTAACCTTTGTAACTCCAGAAACACATACCACAGTTAACTTCAAGACAAATGAACCCAAATACACTCAACCTTCCCCCTCCCCCTCGCCGCGCCTTAGCTTGATTTGAAATATGAATAACGCAATATCCTCTTTTTTTCCCTTTCATTCTTGAGTCTCCCTGTCTCGCTTCGCAAATATCACGAGAGGTAAAGGAGTAAGGAAAAGAGAGAGAAAATTTTACAATGCGCTGTATTGTCGCGATAAGATCGCGAGCCTAATGGGAGCGGAAATTCTCGAAAAAGAAAAAGAGTTTAACAAGCGAGTGAATTTGATCGTGGAAAAGTCATTGGCCGTGCTGGCGAGCATTTCGAAATTACGCGACCTACAGCCGAGATTGTCCGGTTCAAGTATAGACGAAAACAATAGGAAATTACATGGCTGTGAAAGCTAAACGAGATTTGTTATGAAAAATGGCTATTGCAAGCAATCCAAGGGGTAATTTGAAATTTTTTTTATAACCCGGAAATAATTTTGTTCTTTGTAACACAAAATTTAGACATTCCAGGAGAAAATAATTATTAAATATTCGAATAAGTGGATCTTTTACCAACGTAATTTTTACTTTTTTTTTCAAATTTTTGAGACTTTGTAAATAAATTATTAAAATTTAAGAAAAAACAATTTGTCACTATAAAATTTTCAAGTTTTTCGTGCCTTGGATTTTTTTTAACATCAATGAAATGCTACCATGTTATACTAAAATTTCAATTTTAAAGATTTACGATGATTTTATGATTTATTACAATTGAAAGGTTATAGATTCAGCTTTCGAGATTTTTAGGCATAACATGCTACAATTTTATTCACACTATAATTTTAATTGTTAAAATTTTGATGTTTATTCAGCTAGAGGTTTTTTACAATATTTTCACGTTTACAATTATTCATTAACATACTGAATAACTGTTGATATATAAAATATAAAACTTCGTAAATTATTTAGCTTTGTTTGTTTCGCCTTACTTATTTTTAAATGTTAAATTTATTTTAAAAGCATGGTCTTCTTAACAATTTGACTTATATGTTTCTTATTCTTAGAACTCAATTCAAATTGTTAAAATTGTTAAGTCAGAAACATTACATTTATTTATATATGTTTTTATATAATGGATTCATTATCATCAATATGTTCAATTTTACTAGAGTATAATATTTCATAAAATGTTAAACAATATTATAATTATTATTAATAATATTATACAATGTAATATTATACATTTATTTCAATTTCATAGAAATAAAAGTTCGATGAGCAATATTATTAAACGAAAAATTTAATGAAAATGGAAAATTGAATATTTTCGACGTTGATTTGCTTTTAGTATATTTACCCCGTGTTAGAAAAATAAAAATTCAAAATCAACATCTCCTTTTTTCCTCAAAATCAAGACATTAAAACAAATTAGTTTAAAATGTACTTGCATTAAAATATTTCCACTTAACTGTTGGAATTTGGGAAATTCAGCAATACAATTTATCTTATTCTGCAATTATCATTTTAAATTTTTACGAAATTTAGCAATAGAAATATCAATAGATGAAAATTCATAATTTTGTAATTTTTCATTCATTCAAATATGCCTAAAATGCCAAAAATTCAGATTTTAAAAATAAACATCATATATTTCTTTGGCAAGTTTTATTTTTGGTATTTTTGATACTTAACTGTTATACCTATACTAAAAAAATTGAATTTTTTTTTATTTCGGTATGAGTTTTTACTTTTTCTATATACCACATTGTTTCATGCTAAAATTCAAGAATTCTTTGAAGATGAAAAAAAATAACAACGAAAAAAAATTATCGTTAAATCTGACAAGTCGATGAAAATAATCACAAGCTTGCGTGAATTTTGGGTTCGATCCAGAACTCGATTCAAAACGTCAACTTACTTTATTTTAAAAAACATTGTAAATTTGTGAAAAAATGGAATTGAGAAACAAACTTTTTTTGAACTTGCGTTTCAAATGTTAATAGAAATATACTGAGAAAGATTTTTTACAAAAAGTCTGTTTGATTATCAAACGACACAAATGAAATAAAAAATTGGTAGAGTAAAATCAGAGTTCATTTCCTCGTGCATTTGGCACTGAGAGATTGACTTGTGTATTGCGTTTCCAACTCTTGACCTAACCTAATTTGCACATTCGCTCTTCTATCTTATAACACTAACCCTGGTCACAGTAATTTTTCCTGGAACAATAAGTGTTTGTTGAAACCAGTAAAAATCGTTGAAAATCACTGTTTTCAGATCAACAATTTGTTTTCAAAGATTTATTCTAAAATTTCCCAATAAAAGACATATTTTTCTGCCCATGATTTTTAATTAAAAAATTCAATGTCGCATATTCAGTTCAAAGATTATTAATTTTTATTTCAATAATTTGCCAAAATAGTTTTTTATGCTACATTGAATAGTGAAATTTGAATTAATTACTTCTTATCAGTACAATTCAACGTTCATTGTCAAATTTGGTCTTATCTTTTGCACATACCAGAAGCCTACTTAATCAAAAAAATTTCTTTAAGACTTTGCCAATTTAATGCTTCTTTACTGACGTGATCTACGCAACTGGATGACCAAAAATTTAGTTTCGAGGCGTCGTGATGAAATGATTATGAAATAAAAGTTTGTAATTTATGCACTGAATGTTGGGAAATATTCATCTTTCGTTTCATTTTACTTCGGATCGTGGGATGACAAAATTACCAATTTTTAGAATTTTTAAGTAGCATTAAGAAAGTACTGAAACTTGCTACTGGATTTCTCGTCAGAACAAGAAAAGTTTCTTTAGCATTTTTCGGGATGAAAAAAAAAGAACTCGAAATCTAAAGCTGTTCTCGTAATTTTTTTCTTACGATAAAAACAAAATAAAAAATTATCGTCAACTTGCACGATAATCAGTATTTTTATTGTTTTTCGTGGATAATAAGGGATTGTCCATAAATTACGTGAAGTTTATTTTTAGCATTTTTAGATCTCTCAGATTATTTTTTAATTCTTGTAATTTGTGGTTCTTATAATCTCGAAAGACGTTTTGACAGCCAATCAGTATTTTGATGACAAATTATTATTGAAAAATATTTTGTTCTTTGTCACAGAAAATTTTAATATTGTAGGGGAATGTTACGACATTTTTTAGAACTTTTACATAAGATTAGAATCTATCGTGAAATAGAGCGAGTTTCATTTTGTGAAACTTCTTATGTCTAGAATTTTTAACAAGTATCGAGTATAGGGCTAAGCTGATTATGGCCCCGGGTCTTTGTGAAACTTCTTATGACCTTCGACAGTACAATTTTTCTTAACTTGACAATTTCGTGTTATTTTGGAATATCTTCTAATTGTTTAAAATTTAGAAATTTTGTGAAATTTAGTAATTTAAAAAAAATGTGATTTTCCGAATTCGTGAAATGGTGTAATTTCGTTACACTTGATAACTTTTTAATTTTGTGACATTTCGTTATTTGGCGACATTTTGTGATCTTGTGTCAAATTCTGATTTTGTAAATTTGTAACTCTTAGAAATTATTCAATTTAAGAAATTTTTTGATTTTGTAAAATTTTAAAATTTTATGCAACTTCGTGATTTCGTGACATTTTTTTGATATTTTAGATGGAATATAAATCTAAGGTGAGATATAGCGAGTTTAACAATAGCAAAACCCTGATTTTTCTGTAAATTCGCTGCTGCTGGAGATCCTGAGCTGGCAATGCGTTTACCGCGATAAATACAATCGTGACGCGCCGTATCAATGGTGAAGAGGATCGCGTTGAATAATAATTATCATTGACTGGTTCGTGTTATTGAGTTATTCCAACGCAAGTTTATCAAAGTGGGTCAAGCGATTCAATAACAGTGGCTGCTGCTGCCGAAGAGTAGGATAACCGACCGCCCGCTTTATGTACGAACATCGCTGTTCACTCTAGATACGTGTACGCTTCAATATGCATGTAGCTATCATGCGTGGGAGGTAACGAGAGGAATATGTAAGAAATATTATTATGTATTTGCGATCCGGTCTTTCGCGTCGACATGGAAATCAGCTGTAAAAATAGACCGTCGATTCGGCTGCTACGCTCGATCGAATGTGTCGGAACTGGATTTTCATCCGGCTTAAAATATATATATCGAGTTTGTAATTTTACGTTCACGTCAACGACGCAAGTTCGCGATTTCAAGTCAAGCTTGCAGTATTGAAACTGCGTAGGAGATGGCAGCACGGATAGAGTTTTGTATTTTTCTTTTTTTTTTTTGAAGGGTGGGGAGCGCGATTTGGCATTCAAAAATTAGAAAACTGCGATTCTGTGTTTTCTACTTTGATTTGTAACTAATATTATTTTTAATCCTCATAAATAATCGCTGAACGTAAGCAGAAAAATGTCGCTGTAATGATATTTTTTCGTGGAGAGGGTAGTTGAAAAATTTTTTAACGATTAAAAAAAATTTTACAGCACTATATAATGTTTATGTTCGGGAAGTATTGCCTATTTTTTTTCTTGTTTTTTTTTTTTTTTATATATTGAAAGAAAAAGTTACCTTTTCCTATAATAATTTTTGGGAAATAGGAACAAAACTTTTTTTCCGGAAAATCGGCTAGTAAAATAAATGAAATTTACGAGTAAAGAATTGACTAATATAAACTGAAATGTGTCGACTTATTTTTTCTTCATATTTGGAATTTTGTTGTAAAAAATCAAATTATTCTATATTAATATAAGATTCGGACACTTGAAATAAAAATCTTTAACATAAGAAATACATTATTTTCTGAAAAAATGTGAAAAACTATCCAAATGAAAGAGACAATAAATATTTACTATGAAAATTGAATGAAAATTATAATAAGAACTGCCTGAAAACTAGGCCAAATTAGATACTGGAAAATTAAATAATTATATTATCCACAGAAGAAAAATTGTATAGATAAAATCAATTAATTCAAAAAATATTCTTATGATTTGAATTAATATAATAGTAATGATAGGTAACACAAATAATATATTTAAATAAATAATAGTATTACTATATTTAATACTATATTATATTATATACTATATTAAAATAAATAAATAATATATTTAAATAAATATTAAGTTATTAAAATAATAGGAAATTAATTAACCAGTAATACTAATTATATGATTATATCAAAATGACTCTGGAAATATTAGAATATACAAATTTTCATTCATAAATTTTAGAATTTCTAAAAAATTTTCGTGAATTTCGACTTTCGTTGTCCGCACTCACAAATTTCCAAATACGAAGAAATTAGCATTTTCAAAACAAAACAAAAATTGACGACGTAAGTTACATCATGAAATTTCGGAATGAAGAATACAATAATTATTGACTACGATAACTAAATAAAATTGATAATAATAAGAACTGCCTAAAAACTGAACAAAACCAAAGACTGAAAAATTTAATTGTGAAATTTTTTACAAAACAGAAATTGAATAAATGAAATTTATTGATAGGAAAACTTATAAATTAATTTTAATAAATTTACTCTAGAAATTAAAGAGTAACAGAATTTTTATTTATGAATGTCAGGATTAAAAAAAAAATTTCGTTAATTTTGACTGTCATTGTCTGCATTCACGAATTTATAAAGATAAGGAAATGCATAAAAAAAAATAAATAAATAAATAAATGGATGATGCAAGTACCTATCGTGAAAATTCCAAATGAAGAATAATTAAAAATTAAAATAAATAAGTTGATGGAAAACTTAATTATCGAATTTTTCACTTACCAGAGAACGAATTATTAAATTACAATAAAACTACCCTGGAAAAATAGAATGACAAAATTTAAATTCAGAATGTACAGGGTTTCGAAAACATTTTCGTAACTTTTGACCTTCAGTTTCATTGTTCACGCTCACGAATTCCCAAAGACGAGGAAATGATCATTTTCCAGCAAAAAAAAAAAAACAAGTCAACGACGCGACTTACATGAAAATTCCGAATGAACAATATATAAAGGCTATAAAATAAATAAGATATAAAAAAGAAAAATATACTAGATTTATTTTTCACTAGACAAAAATTGATCGCATAAAATTCATTAACCTGAAAACTATTTATTGAATTATTATAATATAATTTATCTGGAAAAATTGGAATAACATAATACTAATCTATAAATTTTAGAATTTCAAAAACATTTTGTAAATTTTGACCTTCACTGTCCACACTCACGAGTTCCCAAAGACAAGGACATTAGCATTTTCCGTAAAAAAAATTGACTACGTAATTTCCATGAAAACTCCTAAAATTCAGGACATTCAAAAATCAAAAAACTACCGTAGTTGAAATCGGAAATGATTTTCTAATCAAATACGAAGAAAAAGCCCATCGAGTCAAATCGTTTCGAAACGTCGTTGAACGTCATGGATTTTCCAAAACGTCGTTAAAGGCTCTTGTTGTTTCGACACAAGAGTTGTAAAATGAAATATCGATCTCCGGTGACGATCGTGAGGAAGAGGTGGCCTTTTTGTTAATTTCTCGTCTTCTGTAAAAAGAGAGAGCCGACGGCTCAGGCGTTTCACAACGCGACGAAAACGAGGGGCAAAGTTTGTACGAAATATAATGACGTTTTTCGCTTGGGAGAAACGAAAGCATTGGCGTCGAAGAACGTATTCTTCTTTCTTGTTCCTTTTTCAACAATATTCGTCATCATTTTGCAAAGCTATACATTAAAAATTATTTACGAAAAACAACCATATGATTTATTTATTTATAAACGAAAAATCAAATTAGTAGAAATTATTGATAAAAAATTATTATTGAAAAAAGAATCATTTATTGTAAAATTAATTTAAAAAAGCGTCGAGTTATGTATGAAAAAATTGTGATACGTATTTTTAAAAATTGGCAGAGAATTTTTATACAAATAAAATCATAGTAAGACCTTGCATTTGGTTTAATAAAATGAAGTTCAAAGCTCACGAATTTCTTCATCGAAATTGTTACATTGTTAAGTTGTACATTGACAAAAAGAAAGAAATTCTTACCCAACCTAATTTTAATCTAACCCAACTCTGGAAATATTAGAATACAAAAATTATAATATACGAATTTATGATTTCCAAACATACTTTCGTGAATTTCGACTTTCATTGACACACTTACAAATTCACAAAGGAAAAAGAGCTCATCATTTTCCAAAAGAAAATTGACGACGTAAGTTGAATAAAAATTACGTTTCGTTATGTATAATTTTTTATATATCACGAAATTGATAAAATATTCTTTCTTTTTTTCTCAGTGTTCAATAATAACTTCCGTCGCCATCACGAATTCGAATTTCTAAAACGAAAATTAATTTTCTACCTAATTTTCCAGTCATTATTAAAGTTGGCTGGAATCCAAAAAAATTCTTTCCAAGGAACTGAACGAAATCCGTTTCATTGCCACACGTAGCGACGAAACTTTGAATCTTCTCAGGCTGACTTGCGTGGAAAAAAACGTAAAATATAGTCAAACTAGAAGGGAATTCACTCTACTCATTGGTAATGAACAAAATTATTTCCGCAATCCTTGGTATCGACATGGCCCATCAGCAACAGTTTCCGTTTTCCCCGAAAACTTCACGGGGTCCCCATATATTTGGAGTTTTCATTACCGGCGACTGCTGTGCGCACATTGGACACGCACAAAAAAAATCTCCTGTTTGGACAGTGGAAATTTAACATCATTGAGCGACCATCATGACTTTGAATGATTTTCTGTGATCGTGGATTAAGACTTGGCGCTTCGTGCAGCTCCAGGAATTTGTAATTTATGAGCCTTATTGTCCGGTCTACACTTTCCCTTCACTCATTGAGCAATTTCGAACCAAGAGGCCCTTTTTTCTCCCTCCCCCAAGACCCAATTGCAACGATGTTTTCCATAGGCGCCGACTTCTAGATGTCCACAATGTTCCAAACGTTTTAAAATAAATGAAAACAATAAAAAATTTATTTTCGAACTTCACTGAATAAAAGATTAAAAAACGATTAGTATCTTTTAACAATTACTGTTACATTCCAATCATAATTTATAACTTCAACTATGAAAAGTAATTTAAACATTTTTTTCAATTTCGTTTAGTTTTTAACGTTTAGAAGTTCAGGAACATATTTCTATTGAATCTATTATATATTTTTATCTTATTACAAAAATACTTAATTATTTACGTTTAACGTTCAAAGAGTCTCTCAATTATTAAGAAAAACGTGAAAATTCTAACATTAATTCATAAATTTTAAACCGTTCATCACCACTTGCGAAAATCACGAGGTGAAGTGTTTTTCCGCAAAAGCCATTAAGGGACGCGACTTGTACTTCTGCTCTAGTTTCAGGATAAAAACGAGAGCGGAATGATAAAGGGCTCGAAAAAGTTACAAATTACATTGAGATATTGTTTTCTTTTTATATAGATTGCAACTTGTTTTTCCCGGGAAAACTTTTCCGTCGGAACATTTCAAGCATTTTGATTCAGATGTAAAAAAATTGAGAAAGGACGATTTGATAACTTTTCCTTAGATTGATAAAATTAGATACTTAGAAAAATATTATAATTTTGAAGCTCATTTTGTCATAATTAATATTAATTATTGTTTTTTATTTCATGGATTTTCGAGAGAACCTCATACAAATGAATTTCCAGTGTTTCAAAACATTTCGTGTTTTTCAGTAACAATAAAATGTAAGATTTAATAGTTTCCTAGTTTTTTTATAAATTGTTGAATAGATTTCTAGAATTTTCTAATGAAGAATTCAAAGTTTACTGAATTATTCGTATTTTAATAGATTTATAACATATGTAACAGTATTTACATAAATTAATAGTTCTTTTAGTATTTTCAATAACTGCTTAAGTAGATTTTTACCTACTTCGTATATTTATATTATTTCCATATTATTAAGCATTTATAAAATAGTTCGAGGTTTCACAATTTTTTTACATCTATTTCTCAAAATGTCTGGAATGTCATTTCAGGGAATCAAAAACTTGAAATATTTGAATTATTTCGATAAATTTTTCACAAAACAGTATCCACATAGATCGCTACTATTTGTCGTATTTTTGTATTTTTCAATACCTAATTTATACGATTTTACCGCATGTTCATAAATTTCTTGAATAGATTTTTAGAACTCAATGCTTTAGTAATTGACGTTCAAATGGTCTTTAGAACTTCATATATTTCTTGTATTTTATTAATTTTTTTGTAATTTTTACTATGTATAAAACGTTTTAGGTATTCCTCGTTTTTTTTAACATACCCCACTAAGATTTCTATAATATTGTTTCCTAGATCTTTAGGTAATAATTTTTACAAAAAATAGTATATTCATAGATTTCTAGTACTTTTAGTGTTCTGCGTGTTTTTTAAAGATTTATGAAATTCTAAAAATTTTCTGTAATGCGAACGGATTCAAATATTTAGATGTTCAGAATTTCATGCTCTGAAATGAAAAAATATTAATTTCCATAAGTAGGTGTTATTGATTAAAAAAAAAAAATTAAATTATCACTCATTCCTAAAATAAATATCCAATGAAATTCGAGTATTTTTAGCATTTCGTTCTGAATGTTCAAATTTGGCAATATTTTATAGCAGATCTAGAGATCTTTACTATGTTCATGGATTTCTCTATAGACTTATAAAATTTATTGCTTTAGGAAATAAAGTTTCATTGATTTTAATTTTTTTTAGAGATTTTTGAGACAAATTAATCAATTTTTAAGTATCTAACAAATCTCTTGCATTTTTCATACTTTTTTTATTAAAATTTTTAGAATCATGAGTTTTTAAAAAATTAAAATAATGTTGCAAATTTTCTTAGAATATCGAAATTTTTCCAGTATTTATAGTACAAATTACTAGGTTCTTTTCTAAGTGTTCCAAGTTAAATCAAACACTAAAATTCGTCAACGAAAATATCAGTATGTCAAGGTTCTAAATAAACTCCTTAGATCTAATTAGTCAAATTTTACTGTGATGTAGACATTTGTTATTATCTAAATTAGTAAAAATATATTTCAATAGTAGATTTTTCAATCACATATTATATCAGTATATATATATATATATATATATATACAGTGCGTCCGCCGTTATACCATACACTATTTTATTTCTAAATTCAAGCTTTTCCACGAAAGGAAAAAAGGTCACAAATTTAAATATCCGTAGGCGAGGAAAAGGAAGACCCAAATTTTCACGCTCCAGTCGCTACGAGCATCCATCACTTATTAATAGATT
>JAPYZL010090974.1:0-26425 GCA_030522825.1 Platygaster orseoliae
CAATGAGGTTCAACTTGAATATTATGTTTCTTAATGTAAAAACTACAAAAATGTAAAAAAATTGCTGGTGGCCGATGACTTTTTTTGCGCACTGTATACCCGATATTTCCTCACTGTGCGCGTGGCACCCGGTTGATTGAACAACATAAAACGCGTCGTTTTGAAAATCGGAAACGCTGAGGCGAGAGCATTTATCCGCGCATCGATTTCCCAGTTACGACGCGCGCGACCCCATACAACATTATGTCGAAAACCCCGATTCGACAGGACAAACAGAAAAGTTTTCGCGTTCATCCGAATCGAGCTCTCGCCTGTTCCGTGTCTCTGATCATAAATGGATTTTTCTACTTTGGCGTGAGACTGGAATGACGAGGAGATGGGAAAAGTTGTTTCCATACTCTGTATTAGATTCTTCTAGTACCAAACATTTCGTTTTGCCTCTCATCACTAGCCACAAAAGCTTCCCCATTGCATCCACTTCCGTTGCATCAAATTTTGATCATTGAACGAATGATGTAATAATAAAACGGTTTCGCAAATCGACAATCAACGGATCGTTTTATTGGTCGCTGGAATTGGGAGTGACGATCAGAATAGAAGGCGAACAACGCAATGCATAGCAATGGATAGCCAAAAAGCGAAGCTTCAGTCGGCATCCCATTGTCTTGCCGAAAGGACGTCCCTTCTCTGTCTTGCCTCCTCTTAGCCCATTGCTCTCGGTTACTAGTCACACGTAGTTGATAAGGGCAGAACACACCTAATGGCATGTGGGAACAATGGACGGACCACGTCATCTGTGACTATTGCTAAAGTAATTGCTGCAGGAGTGCTGTCGTTGATGAAGATGAGGATAGCTGACAGAACAGCTAAGGATGACAAATGCCTCATCGTGCGTGCTGCATGTGTTTTCGAACAAAGGCTTCATCAGGAGATGGTTCTTGGAGAACAAGACGAAATTAAGATGGAATGCCGTGTGTGTGATTAGAATATTCGAGAGTAGTTGCAATAGCTACGAAAAATGATACGTGTTTAAGTTTTGACTCCACGAACTTGGAGACATTACTTCTCGTCATAAAATGTATGGTTTGATCAATGTTTCGACCTTGAATATGTCTTCATCAGAATTCTTGTCAGATAGAAAATTTCAGGTGTTGAGAAAACGCGTGCGAGTAAAAATCGGATTTTCACGTGTAATTGTAAAATGAAGCTAAGCCTTTAGATTTCGACCATTAATGTGGTATTGAATAATAAGCAGTTGTTGAGAATTCCCGGGGGAATGTGCAGGACGACGAATTAAGTATGCATAGATCCACGAACATAATGGCATGAATCCGGGGTCGGTTTAGTTTGCAGTCGTGGAATTACACCCGCGTAAACGTGGATTGTATGCGATTACTCGTTGATATAATGTTTTCATGGTTATGAAATCATTGTTCGAAATGGCAACCTCCTTTCATGAAAAAAGTTTATTTCAAGTAGAACAATAAGAGTGAAAAAACCACTAATATTATCACGATATCCGGTAGGATTTTGACCGTCCCAAAAACCATCTCAGTTGCAAATCAAATATGCATATTCACTTATTCCGAATAATGTTCATATAATTGAATATCGATAATCCACCGAAACTTGGACTCTTTTTACCTCGCGTGCCGAAAATAAAAGTCGAGGAATTTTTTCTCCGGGGCGCCGTAACTCATGCCTGACAAATCGATTTTGACGGGACTTGCTCGCTAATTACTTTACTGGCCGTAATTCGCTTTAATTTGTGACTCGCGAAATTTCGCATTTAAATCACAGCGCGATCAGCCAATTAGTTCGTGAAACGGAAGTGGGAGGGGGACGAGGGTGGAGGGGGAAGGGGCCGAAAGCTGGATACTGGAGCAATGAAGAGAAGCCGGCGTGGCTCGATTATCAATTAGCGTGGTCTCTGTAACGCCGACGACGGCTTAAGCCATAATTCAATTTTGGGCCAGAACCTACGTGGCGAGCTCCGTGATACACTTGTGTAAAAGCTTTCGGCGTACCGCGATGTGGAAAACGCGGAATACAGGGAAATTCAAGCGGTCGCGATACATTGGGAGTTTGTTTTACGTGGGTGCGGATTTTTTTTTTTTTTTAGTGAAATTCAGAAAAAAATTTTTTTTTTAATTTTAGTTGCTGTACAGTATAATTTTATTTATTATTAAAATAATTAAATTTTATTAAACGTAAAAGGGTTAAAGTACATTCTTAACAGAAAGAAATTTTTTTTCTGAATTCCTCGAATAGTATCTATGTATAATGCGACCCCCAAATTTTTCCAAAAATTCATTTTTATCTGACCTACGAACTTCAACATCAAAAGTTTTCCCATTGTTATCAACTTTCACAGTATCAAGGCTTTATCATGCTGCACCATAATAAATTTACCGCAAAAATAAACGTATTATCAACAAAATCGAACCTCGCAAACTGTGTTAAAATGTCCCATTCTGTCTTGGAAATGATGGGCTCGCATTTTCGTTATTCACCATCGTCACAACAATGTTCTAAATATGTGAAATTCGACGCTTAAAACCAGTAGAGCACGTAAAATAATTACGTGGACCACGCGATTCGTTATTAATATTCTCGGAGGCCAATTAATCTTTATTATGGGGAAGCGCATTTCGTGGACGCGGCTGAGTCTCGCCCCATAATGGAGACTCGAAATATAACGAGTAATAATCTGCCCAGCCACCCCGGCTTGCTAATCGTCGAAACAGCATTGGCCCGAAAAAGCTCTACAAAATGGAAATATAATATCGAATAGCGTCACGGTCTTTTTTTCTCTTTTGGTTAAAATCCAATTTTTTTGTTCCGTGCGTTGGCGACGAACGAAAAAAAACGTAAAAATATATGCACATTTCAATATTGCTTGCTCTCTTAAACAGAAAAAATTGTTTTGATTATTTCATAGCCGAATTTGATTGATTCGCCAAGTGGAAAAACGAGTAAATAATTATAAATGCATATAGAAAAAAATGGTTTGCTGTATCAGCAAAAATAAATGCTATTTTAACTTAACTTGACATAAATTTATCTACAAATTAGTACTTATTAAATTGAAAATAAATTTTTGTATTAGTGATCATTTAAAAGTTTGGCAAGATTTTTTTTTCAATTTCATGCATTTTTATGATTCGCTACATGGATTAAAAGAATTCAATCTTTTCGCCTAACAATATTCATATACTTTAAATTTTACGGCAGAATTTTGAGGAATGAGTATTTCGCGAAGTTTTTAGAATTATTAGAATCTTATGAAAATATATTGTTAAATGAACAATAATATATACAGGGTGTCCCAAAGTCAACAATCAATATTTCAGAGGTTTATAGTTTATAAAGTTCTAAGACGAATTTTCCTTTGCCATTTTTCACAAAACTCAAAATCAACAAAGGTATTCGAGTTTGAAATTTCACAAATAAACGCACTCTTACGAAGAGTGGGGGTAAAAACCACGGACCAAAATTTACCGACATTTTTTCCTTATTTTTCTGAATAGAAAAGTCTTTTGCAGTTTTTCAAAAAACTCAAAACCCAAAAAGATACTTGATTTTTAAATCCGAGAAATCTGATTGGTTAAAACTTTCAACTTGAATATCTTTGTTGTTTTTGAGTTTTGTGAAAAATGGCTAAGGAAAATTCGTCTTAGAATTTCATAAACTACAAACCCCTGAAATATTAATTGTTGACTTTGTGACACCCTTATATTATTCAATTATTAATATAAAATCAAATCAATAAATAAAAAAAATTATAAGAAAATTAGCTTATTATTAAATAAATTATTCATTATTATATTAATTTACAATATAATAATAAATAAAAGAATATATAAATAAGTAAATAAATAAATAAAATTAAAGTCTGATGATTTCGAGATTCAAGAGTCCAAGTTCGATATTTTGTTGCATAAAGATAATAATTAATATTGCAAATTGAAAATGAAACCTGCCATTTTGGATGATGTGGAAAACTAGAAAAAAATCGAACAAGTTGTAGAAAACACAAATAAATGTTATAGATTGTAAAAGAATTGGAAACTCCATAATACTACAAAAAATGAATGAGTTTTTTTGAATTTGGAAAATATCAAAAAATATAATGTCGTACGAAACACAAACTTCAGGTCATGTTGATAAATTAAAAAACATCGAATATCGAAAAGATTGTCAAAAACTCTAGAACATTCGAGAAAATGTTGATAAATTTTGTATAGTTCTATATTACCTCTAAATTATGAATAAATTTATGTTTGTCGGTCCAACAAAGATTCTCAATAATTTTTCACATTCAAAAACCAATATCTGTCCTTTTCTTATCAAAACACCGAGGGATTTCACATAATATAAATTTAAAACGAATTTCCAAGTACAGGTAATGTAAATTATGTTACTACACTCCACCACTCGAATTCTTGTTACATATCAACCTTACACATTCCCTCAAACATTTCACAAATAATTCGTTTGCGAACACGGAATTTCTCGCTGAAATAACGTTTATAATGCACATTTCAAATTTGGTATGTCGATTCCGCGAAAACGTGGAACTGCCGATATTAGACGTCCCCTGAAATATTAAAGAAGCCCGTACGTGTCATCTTCATCGAACACGGAGAAGTTGGGAAACTTTTATGAAGCTCCTTCGCTTGCGAATCGTGAAACCGAGCGCCGGTTATTCGATTTTCTCAAGATTAGAATAATTCCGGGCGAGAACAATGCGCGCACGGGGTCGAGGTCCGCAATGACCGCCATTGTTTCGGTGTTAACGTTATCATTTCGATTAAAGTATCTTGCCTCGGATTTTCCTTAGTTTCTGCTTTTTGTTCGCAATCGCGATGGCTTTTGTTGCGAGTCGATTTATATCGCGAGATTTGGGTCGAGGTGCTTGAACTTTTTCAGCTTCTCAAAATAAAAGAAAGTAAATGTTAGAATCGTTTTCAGCACCAAAGTGCAGGCGCGTAGGTAGAGAGGGTTTTTAGGGGTTCTACTAATAGAATTTTAGACCATCGAATTTTAAAATAACGTATCGACAATTCTTTTAACCTTTTTTTTCTATCTATCTCATCTATTTTTTCTATTTAATATCTAACTTATTTATTTTATCGATCTTTTAGAAAATGAAGTTGAGGCAGATTTATTCAACAAATCCATTATTAGCATTTTTTCTGCCTACACTCCTGCTAAAGTACGATTCAAACAAAAGTGTTAAATTCGATACATAGTTTCCAGGTGATGAGAAATTCGTAACGATTGTAGAAATTCTGTGAAAAAATGTTTTGGCATGTCGTGATTGTTCGGCTTTCCTTCGTTACATTGGAGTCGCGAGATAACTGCCACTCGATATTTCCGCGATGTCGTTATTAGATCGAGGGCCTCGAGAGTAGGATCGTTATTGTCCAATCGAACGAAGAACAATGTTGCCATGGGCACCGCGAATCACGTAATTTGCGTAATCGATCGCACATTGAATCGAGTGGAGCCCATCACGAGATTCGACGAATCAGTCTTCACGAGTTTAATTTACTTACCTAATTGCCACAGGCTTCCTTTGAATCTCGGGTTTCAATTTTATCGATTTTGAAAAAAAATATCTTCACATAACTTCCGATTAGTCTATCTGTAAATTGAAGTATATATCAACATTATTTTAAATGTTGAAAAAGACCTGTCTCAGGTTCGTTTAAAAGCTTCAATTCTGATTCAAAATACTGCTTTTTTCCTCATGAAACCTCGTGCACTCATCGTAATGCAAAGTTATGCAAGTTCTGCAAAGGACTGTAAATAATAAGCCACAAAAGGACCAAGCCATATTTTCTTCCCTTCTTTTTTTTGACGGGAAAATCCCCGGGAGACGAATAGTGCGTGGTACTCGTGGAAAATGTAAATCCCGAGCAGAAAAAAAAGCCTCGACGGGAATTTAACACCCGAACGAGGGAAAACGACGGGATTCATTGACGTAAGAAACGACGGCACCATCAGGGTGAATTCGTTTGGCGGATTCACGCCACGTCCAGATGTATATACGTATAGAGAAAACGTAGATAAAGGCTTCCACAACTTCTTTCAATTTTCTCGTCGGGTCGGACACGTGTTTATGGAAGTTAACTTGATCGCGTTGACTCCAATCCGGATGCAACAAGAGTAGATGCAACGAATCTATCATTATATTCAAATGACGATTATCCAACATCAATCATGTCATTGATTAACGTAGCACAGACTTTTCCAATAACAGTCAGACCATGAACGTGTGCACCCGGATTCGGAATTCTTTAGAAAAGAAACGTCTTGCACGGAACTTTGAAAAATGCGCAGTGATGCACTCGAGCAATCGAATAGCGTTTCCCGACACTGGCTCTCGATAACTTTTCCCACTGATTTTCCCCATCTCTGTATTTCCCAAGTCGAGCGTAACGATAACAATCGGCTTCCGGCGATACGAGGAGGGGGCATTAAAACAGTCGCGGGCGAAGAAAAAGACAAGATAGATCTATCTGCTTCGATTGCGTACCCCCACGCGCTAACTTGGCCCCCACTCCCGGCTACGGCGAGAGTCACAATTGGTGAAACGTGCTACGTGCGTTGTGTGCGTGACCGCGGTCCCGTGTACGTGTACACGCACACATTAAACGCGCACGCACCAACACAGAAACAAACCTCAGTCCTCTACGGGGAAATATCCATAATGCGCATTTGCAATTTCAATGCCTTGCCAACTTGCTGGGCTCGCTCCAACCTTCCCCCTACCGCCCCGAGCATTTCTCGCCCCTGGCACCTCTTTTCCTTCACCCTTCCCCCCGTCCCTGACACCCTACGACCCCTTTTTCCTGCAGCATCCTGCACGGATTTCACCGGCGTTTTTTGGGATCTTCTGGTTTTGGAAAGGTTTATCAAGAAAACAAATCCTCAACTCGACACTTGTTTTAATCTAAGATATCACTTCCACTGCAAGTGTTCAAGTTGCAGATGAAAAAATGTGAAATTTTTCTCTCGCAGGCGTCGTGAAAAATGTAAGTAAATTGCAGCACTTTGAATATTGCAAAAGATTCCTGCGTTCTTTGTACGCCACGAACGAAAAAAAGGTGGATGGAGGAAAAAAAATTTATTCGATTCGATTCTGGCTCGAACGACAACGAAACGTGCTCCTCGAACACACTTACAACATTCGAAGTCAATCATTTAAGTAGATCTTGAAAGATCATGGCAGCCATTCAGAAAAATACGGTTCCGAGGGAAAACGCGTTCCAAGTTTTTCGTGCCGTTTTCTCGCGAACTTTGAGCTGTCTTTTGAAACCGCTATATATATGAACTGCCTCTTTCCTTCCCAAGCCATCTATATTTTATACAGACTCGGAGTTTCTAAGCTTTTCAGATTTCGGAATCACGTCTTGGAAATCTCATCAAAAGATTTTCTGATTCTGTAAAGTGATAACGCAATGAACAAAAAACAAAAAAACAAATTAGAACTTTTGGCAATAACAGAGGGACAAAAATAATTCCCGATCGTCGCACTTTTGAGCACAGAGTCACGCTTCGAGGGCCGGGGTCGCGATGACTCAATTAAAAGCCCGCGACTGGACGGGAAAATTTATGCGTCGAAGCATTAACAAGTCAGATGCGCCCCTCTCCCGGGTAACCGAGATGTCCCCCGCGCAACCGTAAAAGTCTCTTATTAAATTACGGAAAATAATGAAATGATAACTCGCTGATGAACGCGCGCCGCGAAAATCCCGGGGAAATCTAAGGGCTGACAAGGGAAGAGCGCGTATGAATAATAAAAACTCCATGTTTATTCCTGGAAAAGTCAGATCCGAGAGACCCGATGTTGCTGGATTTGCACACTCAATGTTGCATCATGATTGACCGAAATAACAGCGAAATTTGTCGAAGATACACAAGGATATGAAGTGAAGAATTTAACGGTGAATTTTCAGGTCAATTATCGATGATTTGATTTGACTTTGATTATGCAACAGATGATACATGATAGATCAGACAATAAAATCTTGTTGTCGGGAAAATTTTTAAAAAGCTCCGACATTTCAAGACGTTCCCATGATCCAAAAAAATTACACTCTAAATTTTCCGACGACTTGAAGCTTAATCGAGTTTGCGAAAAAGCCTCGTATTTTTTAACAACTGACAGGAGAATATTTTTACACTGATTATGCCAGGGATTATAAAATTTCACCCGAGTTCCAAGTTCGCCGTTCGGGCGCAGAAAAAAAACCTTTCTTCATAAAAACTTTTGCTTTACTTTTGTGCCGGCTTCTCTTTCTCACTGTAATTAAATTATATCTCTGCTACAGCTAGAAATAAACTCGTCATAATTCATCATTCTTTTAATCCGGGCCAACTTTTTTACAGCTAATAAAAAGGTTTCAGTTCGTGGATCCGTAGTATAGCGAGGATAATTGACATCGGGATTTCATTGTACTCGAAAGTTAAATGTTAATGAATTCGTGCCTTAATTACATTGGGTTATCTGGAGTCAGCTTTTTCGAGGATGGTACCGGAAAATTATTTTCTTTCTTGGAAACGGATTTTCCAGGGTTTTTCTTCTGATGAGCTTATCGTTATGGGGATAGTGATTTAAACAACGTATTTTTTAACTGAACTTAAAGTTTCTTTCTCTAATTTTATCCTAATTAGACAATAATGCGGAAATACAAGGTTCTGTAGAAATTTACAACTTTATTAGATTTAAGAAATGTTCTTATTTTAAAAATTCATATATTTTTGATTAATAATTTATAGCATTAAAAAAAATTCATTGAACACTTGACACTTTTAAGTAGTATGCAGTTTTTAGAAGTTTTTAACAAGTTCTTGAAAATCCTGTAAAAACCTTAAAAACCTAACAAAATTAAAATGTGAAATGTATGAATAACTTTCAATCCCAAAAACGGAGACATTCAAACGTTTTGATTATTTTTCAAAAAAAGAGAGTTTTTGTGAATTTGTGTAGATGATGAAATTTTTTACATATTCAAACTCTACGAAAAGCTCAAATGTTTGGAATTATTGGAACAAATGTAAGCTATTAAATTTTTATGAATCAAGTCAAAAATTATAAATCATATAAGTGTCGTAGAATTTTAATATGTGAAAAATTATTAACCGCTTGTATAAAAAAACTTTTATTCTGAACTAATCAGTTCAAAAATTTCAAAAATTTTTCGATTCAGTAAAATTTGTATTCCAAGAGTTGAAAATTTCAAGGATATTAAATATTCATTGAAATTTTGAGATTTTTTGAATTTTTTTTCTTTATGAGAACTTAATAACTTGTCAATCGAGTATTTTTTTTATTGGAACAATAAAAAATAATAAATAAATTAGTTTTTAAATTTATTTATAAATTTAAATTTCTTAATTATTATAATTTATTATTAATTATAATTATTAATATTAATTTATTTTTATTATTTATTATTTATTTATTATTATTATAATTATATAATTTTTTTATATTATTATTATTTATTATTTATTAATTTATTAATAATATTATAATTAATTATAATTATTAATTTATTAATCAAAATTAAAATTAAAATTTATTTTTTAATTATGAATAATAAATAAATTAGTCTGTTAAATTTTTATGAATCAAGTCAAAAATGTTGAATCATGCAAGTATCATAGAATTTCAATATATGCAAAATTGGAAACCACTTGTATAAAAAATTTTTCATTCTGAACTTATCAGTTTACAAATTTTATAAATTATCCAATTCAGTGATATTTATCTTCTAAGACTTACAAATTTCAAGGATATTAAATATTTATTAAAATTTTGAGTTTTTTTGAAATTGTTTTCTTTATGAGAACTTGAATACTTATCGATCCATTTTCTCAGACTTTTCGCGAAATTTCAATACTCATGATTGTAAAAAATGTTGAAGAGTTCCGGAATTTTTATTTCAGTTTTGAATATTTTCAGAATTCAGGACGTTAAAAAGAAATTTTCTTATGAAAAAATTTCCAATCTGTCCAAGTCCTCGAAACTCCCTTTCCCACACACCACTAATTACAATCCATCAATATTCCAAGAAATTCAGTATCATGACCCAAAACGTCGATCTGTCCAAACCATCTCTCTTCATCGTGGGAAAGATTTTAAACGTTTATGTATGCGAGAACCAAGTCAGGGTTCGTCCCGGAAAAGCGGGCTAGAAGCACCCGGACCCAGAAACACTAGGTGTGGGAGGAAAGAGGGAGGAAGGACGTTTGTACATGGAACGGCACTTACACCCCTGACTGCCAGTTTTCGACCCTCGACTTACCCATCCCTCTCGCCTCCTCCCTCGTTCTACGCTGTATTTCACCTCCCTCTACTCTCAGCCACCTCCCCTTCCCCCCTTGAGCCCCTGAATCGTAGATCTTAAGGAGATACGCCGATGTATCTGCGTTGTACATTGTCGAATTACACAGCAAGGCGGCGCCGGGATTAAGTTGGCTGTTATCATTTTCTTGTTGATGAAGCGAGGGTGTGCGCCGGTTCCCTTGTCTTAGATAACCGGCCGAATAACGGGGCGCGGGGAAAAGATTAAGAGGCTTTTCATCGGCGAACGCGGCGCCTTGATTAATGCCGCGCACTCGGTGGTTTTTGGGAGAGGGGACTTGTTAGGGGTTGAGGATATTTTCCTGATGTGTTCATTTGTTTCTGCAGGGAGTAGGTTTGATTTACGCATTTTTTGGTTTAATTTAAGCTTAGAGATGATCGTTGAGAAGGATATAATATCAACAGAGCTAAGTATTTACATGAATAATAAAAATTTTGGGCATATTTGAGAGAAAATAAATATTTTTACGATATGTGACTTTTCGTAAATGTTTCAACCATTTTTTGCATTAGGTATATTTTTTGACATCAATTGAAATAGTGAACAATTTGTTTATCCGACACGGAAAAAATTTTATGGCAAAAATTACCAAAGATTCAGGATTTGCTGGACAACGGTGAAATTTTGGGAAAAAGTGACAAAATTTCACCATTGTCCAGCGATTCCTGAATCGTACGGTAATTTCTGTCAAAAAATTTTTTCCGTGTAAGAAAATCATATAGGTACAATTAGTGTCTTTCTGTCAGACACCTAGGCAGAGGGGCGTTTTGCAGGTTCAAACCATTCCTAAAATTAGGATGTAATTTATTATTATTACATGTATAAATATAAAAAAAGAGACAAACAATGAAAAAACTATCGAAATTAAAAAAAAAAAAGAAAAATAGTGCGTCAACTCGATAATAATGATATTTAAGATTTGAGTAAAAAATCAAAATGAGAATAAAAAAAATTTAAAAACGTGAATAATATCGAAAATGCACTCACTGAAATAAAAAATACGTAACAAATAGTTTTTTGATAGTTGTAAAATTTTAATGGAAAGGAAAATTTTAAATTTGAATAACTCAAAAACAACAGGAATCCTTGCTTCAAAGAAAATATAATTAAAAATGGTTTGCTAGGATAACGTAGAAAAAATAAATTTCAAAAATTGTTTTGACTCATCGAGTAATAAAAAAACTAGAATCCACAAGAAAGTTGAATATCTAGAAAACTTCAAACTTTAGAGCACAGAATAATAATTTATGTTTAAATTAAAAAAATTTTCAAATAATATTTCCATTTAAATATAAAATTTATTTTTCAAATTTAGCTAGAGAGTCATAAAAATACCAAAAAGTTTTACGAATTTTTAACAATTTGAAGAAATTCTGAAAGTATTAGAATTCCATCAATAGTTTTTTCAAAAAAGTCTAAACAAATACGTACCATCTACAAAACTATGAATTCTAGACTATCAAATTCAAAAAAACCGTATATAAAAGTCGATAGAAAAACTAGAAAATTTAAAAGAACATTGAAAAACTATTTTAAATCTTATAAGAACTTAAAAAAGTAGGAAAGTAAAATAATTCAATAAACATTAAAAATCTACGAAAATATGATTTTCCCAGACATCTTTGAAAATACTGGAAATTTATTAAAATTAGAATCATGGACCTTTCAATTCTAGAAATCTGTCTAGCAATCTATGAATAAATTGAAAATTTATAAAAATACTTGAAACTAAGAATTGTTGCGAAATTCAATATTTTAGCATTGAATTCTGGAAACTTTTAGAGTAAGTCGTATAATTTTAATAAATTCATTCAAATAATATTAAATCTCTCAAAATTGTATGAATAGCATAAAATACGGGAATTTTCAAAATTTCTGAGATTGAAAAAAAAAATTCATTCATTTTAGGATTGTATGATTTTTTATCTTTGATGATCTGGTTCCGGTGAAAAAGGTTTTTATTTTACGAAAATCGGAGTTTCAGATTTATATAAATTTTAAGTTCACGGTTTTTTGTTTTTAACATAAGTATTCAATATAATGGTACTCGATTTTTTTGATTTCCAAGTTACACTGGTTAGAATTTTTATCTTTTTCTAATACTTTTAGCATTCTTAATATTTCTCCATCATTTATGCAACTTGAAAAGTTTTCTGATATTCCAAATTTTATGTATAACTATCTGAAATTTGATGCTCCAGAAATCGAAGTGTTTATTAAATTTTTAATATCTCTGTGGATTTTTAATAAACAAAAACCAGACAGTTTCTTTTGAAAATTCACTCCCAAACATTATTTCTGCCTAAGCCCATGATTTCTGTGTCATCATATAATCACAAGAATCTAAAAATTCATGAAGATTTAAATCTTGAAATATTTGTTCATATGGAAATATTAATGGACAAATTAATTCACGAGTAAAGTTTTTTTCAAATATTCATCACAAATATTTTGATAGTTCCATGGTAAATAATAATTAAAAATTTCTGGATTTTCCGTGAATATTTTGGAAGCCTTGATAATAAACAGTTACGAATTGATGATACAGTCATGATTATAAATTGACAATTTACCCAAGGATAAATTGAATTCTTCGGAAGATGATTTTCAATGAAGGAGTTTGCCATTTAAGTGTATTATCGGCTAAAATAATATTGAAGTCTAATTTATCGTTTCCGATCGGTAGAAAATAAAGATTTACTATTCACTCATAATAACGTCTCCAGGATATAGGAAATCCGGCCCTCAACTTTTCCTTTAAATTACCGCGAATTTCCCCCTATTTCCCCATGACTGCGAACTTTTCTGAAAATTCGTCCGACACGTGACGCTGTTCCAACTTGATGAAAAAATTCGGCATTATATTATCCGAGGGATTGGAAAGCGTGCAACGAGATTTCCGTATTTTTCCAACTTTTTTTGTTTCCACCGTGTCCTTCCGGCGCCCGAGTTTGCCCCGACGCCTAATTGGGCTTCGCCGGCATCCGGGCTCCGGTACGTCGAGTGTTCTTTTCTTTCCCAAAGACGAAGAGCGAAACGAAAAACTCACGTAGGTCGCGATGAGCCAAATAAATCTCAGTTTGTCAAATAAATCCCAGTTTGCCCCTAAAGGGATTTTACAGTCTTTGTCGATATTATGAAATCTCATTATCTCGCGTTTTTCTTCTATTCTCGTTATTTACAAGGTAACAATGTATTGATGCTCAACAGAAATAAGCGGAAAAGTTTACTGTATTTCTGTTGTAAAAAGAAATTTTTTTGATTCAGGTTTTCGTGAATAACGTTTTCAGAGAAAGTGAGACTGACTGTAAATCATATACAAGTGAAAAAATTGTTGAATTTTGGTTGCGACCTGTATTTGCCATTGAAAGTAGGTTAGCTAGGGCAGTTCTGCCTTACTGTGGAGTGGGAGGGTTTAGATATAAGGGGAATGTGGCAAAAAATAAATCGAAACTACAAACAATCATAAAAAATCATTACACACTTCTCATTACCTCTACAGTTGGACACAGAGAGAGGTCATTTTCGGAAAACGTGGACGCAGCATCAGTTGCCATGGCCTGGAGCTTTCGGGGATGTGGATGTATATGTATATTGCGTGAGAGTGGTGTATCGGAGGGATGGAACGAGAGCACCCATCCGGCGCAGGGCATCGATCGTTCCCAACCGCATACATAACACACGCGACCCTTATAATTTTATTTGATCGCCCTTGAATTAACGACCAGCCTTTAACCCGAAGGAAGAATAATGGCCATTAAACTCGCTCGTCCTCCGTCGCTTTCCACGCTTTTCACGCGACGAGCCCGGTTCATTTATCGCCCAAATGTTGTTCAACTTGCTCTTTTGTTCTTGAACAATCGTCACTGCGTTATCGATGAGTTTCTGAATCGCGTGGAGTATAGTAAGAATAGTCTACTATGGTTCTGAAATTTTAGAGAGGGGATTTCTTGGATATTTTTGAAACAGTGATTTGCAGTTTTTAGTCTTTCAATAGTGAGATTATACTAACCATTGCATCAATGGAAAACCAATTATTGACCGATGATAATCCTTTTTTTATCTATGCACAAAAAAATCACACATTCTCCTTAAATTTCTGAAAGGGTCTCAAAATAGTTGAGTTCTCGTTCAATAATTTTCGAAAAGATTTCAAAATCTTTTCACAATCACGCGACATGTTTCTTCACAATTTCCCTCACTTGCATTTTCTATATCGTCGCACCGCTCTCAACGAAATCCTCAATTCAACAAGCCCGATTCAAAAAAGAGCTCAACCCCGCGTTCCTCATTAAATCCACGCACTCACGTCCAGATCCAGTTCACGGAACATTTTCAAAAACCTCGCGCACACAACGCGTCGCGAATTTTTCCCCCGAACACATTTCCACAATCGTTCATTCCCCTTGTCACGTTCTTTTCAAACGCTGTGATGTCGCGCATCTTGAATAACGCGCGGAACCCGGGTTTTGGCGTTAACGATCTCTTTGACGCGCGAAAAAGAAAACTTCAATTACCGCGAGCGCGAATTGTAAAGAAGCCGGGTATGAAAGAGCGACGTATCTTGCCCGGGAAAACGCGGTCGTCGACTCGGAAAAGACGAGCCGGGAAAATCAATTCAGTCCCGAATCAAGGATAAACGCCGCCGACCCTAATCACGAACTCGGGGGCGCAACAAAGCAAGTCGCTTGCATGGAAACAACTTGGAGGTAACGCACACGCTCGAGTTCAATGGCGTTTGCGGCCGATGTAACCGAGGATTTGATAAAAGTTATCGCGAACGCTGAATAGATAGAGCGGTAATTAGCGATGATTCAGCGCGAGGAATCAAGCTGATGCACCAAGAGAAATAGTACATTACTTGGTTTCTGCAGCGTGAGCTGTTCGGGCTGATGATTTTCGGGCTGAAAACATTCTTAAGAGTACAATAAAATTACAGTAAAAGTTACGACAAATTTTTCGAATCTTAGAAAATAACAATAAATTTTGTAGATTGTATTATTTCTCATATTTCTTTGCAATGTCTATGAAATTTTCTGTTTTTGAATAAAAATCTGAGAACACTTTGAAGGTATGCAAAAATTCTGAAAAGTTTTATTAAGTCTTTCAACAGTTATATATCATTAAAAATATGGTAGAAAGTTCATAATTCCGAAAAATCTGAAAAATTTGTAGGATTTCAAATAATGTCTTTAAACTTTATGAATGTGTGTAGTATAATTTACAATCTACAAAAAATACAGTCCTTAATGTTGCCATAGTTTTATTCAAATTTACAGTATTCATTATAAATTATTAAAACAATACCAAACTTTCATAATTGAGCACAATCAAATCATGTTAATTGAATAATTTATGATAGTTAGTTTTCATAAATAATAATAAAATAGAAAAACTATGAAAACTATACATACTATAAAAACTAGTTTTCATATGATCCTCACAAAAAAATATCAAAACCATACAAAATTTTAATAATTCATAACAGTTTAAAAATGTTTATTAAATAAGTCATATTAATTAGTTTTCATAATTTGTAATAAGATGGAAAAACTGTGAACCTTGATTTGGAAAATACTACAAAAACCAGTCTTTGAAAAATATTGAAAATATTGAAAAATATCTTTGAAACGTGTGCGAACATATGTTTTTATTTTTCGATAATTAATTGAAAATATATCAAAATAAATTTGAATTGTTCCCCGTCAATTAAAATTTGAATTCAAATTTGTCAATCAGTGAAAATGACCGAAATTAAAAAAAAAAAAAGAAAAATTCGCGTCTCCTCAATTTCCATAACAATACCTTAAAAATATTTTTTGAAAGTACTATATTATATTGAATATTTTGAATTTACCATATTATATATTTTCATATAATTTTCAAATTATATATTTGGAAAAAAAAATTAAATAAATTTTGTAGATTGTATTATTTATCATATTTTTTTGCAATGTGTATTCAATTTTTTGTTTTGTTTTTGAATAAAAATCTGACAAACTGTGAAGGTATAAAAAACTCTGAAAAGTCTTCTTGAGTATTTTAAGAATTAAATATAATTGACAATTTGGTGGAGAGTTTACAATTCTGTAAAATCCTGAAAATTTTAAGGATTATAATTATTGTCTGAAATTCATGAACGTGTTTATAATAATTTTTTTTTAAATGTGTGTGTCCATACTTTTTCATTTATTGAAAATTACCTCAAGATTAGAACTTAAATTTGGCAATCAGTGAAAATAACTGAAATTCTAACAAAATAAACCTAAAATAAGTGTCTCCCCAATTTCCATAAAAATACTTTAAAAATAATCCCACCTCAAAAAAAAACCCAAACTGAACTACCCAATCACGATTTCACACGAAAACGGTCCAGAAAATCACATAACCCGGTCGGATTGTGGCCGAAATAGTACATTATGTAACATAGTGCAAGGGTCGAATTTGGCGAAGACGAGGGTTCAGGCCCGAGGCGAAGCCGAGGGTTTGAATCGTCTCCGCAAAATGAGACACTTGCACTAAGTTGCATACAGTATTTTATGCAATTCTAGTCTCAAAGCTCGTCCAAACGTAAAACTTTGAGGTTAGAAGTGCGTAATAAAATATTACGTTTTTTCTTCTCATCGTTAACAGGCGAACAATTCCGAAAATCGTCGTTAAAAGACAAGTGCACTTTTCCTACGGTAAGGCGACCGCGAATCGAAACTAGCAGTCCATCCGCTGGTTCGCCACGGTCCGTGACAAATGCGCCTCGACTTAAAACTTAGGGGCAGTTTCCGAACGGCACGCGGCGCCGGCCATTAGATCGAGCCCTCGGTTTCGGTGATAAGTGATCGCGGTTTCCGCTTTGGAACTCTAATTAATACCTCGCTGCTTGCGTTTGAGCCTCTGACTTACGATCCTGTCGCCTCCGCCGAGGTATCGCGCCGAAACTACGCCCGCTTCCTCCGTAACCCACTCGACCATTTGTTATCGGGACGAGTTCCCCGAGTTGACGTAGAATATATTAGTTTTTTGAGTTTTTTTTACTTCAATGTGAGGACTTGAAAAATTATTAAAGCGAAATTTGATACAAGTGAATGTATTGTTCATAAAATATTTTTTTTACAATCTACCTAGAATACTGTGGATAATTATTGCAATAAATCCATCTTGTGAATAATCTATTTAAAATGTACGTCAAGGATTGAATTCGTATATTTTTTTTGAAAAAGTATACTTACAATGTTTTATAATCATAACTATCTCGATCGTTGGAAGCTTATAATGAATAGAACCAATTCAGTGTTCATTTCCAATTTTCATTTTATTCAAGCTTTCAGCCATTTTATTTGGCACTCATCAGGAATTAGAATCTCTCTGATGTTGAAAAATGAGATAGTTATGATTATAAACCAAGAATAAGGAGCGTTAACCAAGAAAAAAAAATACTTACAATGTATTTTATGTGATCGGCTATACTCATCAGTCAAAAATTGGAAACGATGGTATATTATGTCGTTAAATGTCCTTTTTTTTGTCAATTCATTATGCCCGAACCTGGAAACATCACAACTAGAATTTCAAGTATAAAAGTCTATGTAATGCAATAATAAAACATTTGTTGCAAAAAAAGGAATGAAAACCGTGGACAATTTTAGCATTTTCGCGTAAAATCGGACTTGGCGAACGGTCAACGTGATTGCAGTCCTCTTTTTTCCCGCATCCCTTTTTGATCATGTCACGAAATCGCAGTCGTTTCGCAATTTGCACAACCTCGCAAGCTACAATCACATCCATAAAAAATGATTCGATTAAAATCCCAGTCGAAAAAATTGATATCGAATGTGCTGCGAACCATCTAAAAATTGTATTGCGACGTCGAAGAATGTCGCGAAACCGAGTTAATTGAAAATAATTTCAATAATATCGTTATTTCGAAGATACAAGAAATTTCGTATCGACCAATATTGTTAATTCGACAGTTATCACGACAGCAGCTATGAATTCTTCTCTAATTTTACGTTCTAAAATTAACGATTATTCGATGAACTGCAGAGTACAATTTTAATTGGAATTCAATATTGATGGAATTTTCGCAGAAAGAGAGTGCATTTGTTCCAGGAAAGTTCGAATTTTGATAATTGTAAATTGTAACTGTTCTGTAGGAAAAATGTATGAGTAACAGGGGCGTAGGCAGAAAAAGTTTTTTGGTCGTATTTTTCAAGGAAATATACAAATCTTTTCTTTGATATTTTATTTATTTATTTTTAGAACAATTTTACAATTTTTAGGATTTTGTGATTACATAGTCATATTTTTAATGTTTGTATTTAATATAATAGAATATGCTTTTTGTGTTTCTTACGTCACTGAGATAAAAATTTTTTTTTCAAAACTTTTAGTATTTTTCGTTACTCCTTTCTACTTGTAAGGCTTAACGAATTTTCAGCCATTATTATTGTATAACTCGATCCTAAAGAATTTAAATTCTAAAATATTCCATTAGTTTTCTAGATAGAATAATAGATAGAATCAGATTTCTAGAATTTTAGTTTTGCACGTTATTTATACAATTTTGCAGAATTTTCTGATTATTTAATTTATTTGCAACAGTTTGATGGATCCTTCTATATATCTCTAAAATTTGATGCAAGAGTATTGAAAATTTGAAATATTTTGAATCTTTATATTGATTTTCAAGGAAATAGTATTTTTTCTACAGGTTTCCACAATTTTTTTTCTTTTTCCGTGTTTTTACCATAAAATTTTCCGTTCATGTTATGGATTTCTACAGAGATTTTATAAATTTTAAAACTCTAAGATTCAATGTTTTCTAAATTTTTAAGAATACGATACGTACACAGTTTAAAAGAATTGATAGAGAACAAATATTTCTTGCATTTTTGAATTTATTATGTAATTTTTCAGGTTTCTTTAGTTTTTCGAAAAAATTCTCTGATTTTTTCAGATATATCTGTATAGAATTCGAATTTGATCGAATTTTCTTAATTAAATAGATTTTAAGTAAGTGGTATCAATACAGATTTTATATTATTTTTAGATTTCTTTTTTTTTCGTATTTTTGCTAGTACCTATAACATTTCGTCGTGCTTCCTAGTTTTTTAAATAAATTTCTAGTATAATTATAGGTTTCCATATACAGTTTTCATAATTTGATACTCTTGGATTCAAAGTTTTAAAGATCGTAGGCTCTTGATTTCTTAAAACCTCCAAAATATTTATCATCAAATATAAATCAAATCACAAAATGCTGGACTAAATTCTTTTTTTCATCCTCTCCCTCTCCCACACTCCTTAACCAACTACTGTTCATCAAGTTTCGACTAGAAAGTATTTACCCCCAGCCTTAAAAAAGAAGTTGCCGAACATTCCGCGCGCAAGTTCCCGACGGCAACTTTCCCTCTCGCTTATATTTCCTGTAAAAGTTGCGGGCAACTTTTTGCTTGGCGCGCCACCCGGCGTCCGCGGGGTTTACTCCATCATTTTGAAGGGTCCTGATGTTAGTTAGATGCGGCCGACCGATTAAGACGTCGATAAATAATATTAATTGCCGACCTGACTCGACCCGGTCCCGAAGCAGCCCCAACGTCGATGCCGCGTTCAATCAATACCCGTTCCGTGTAGTGGATGAAGTAAACCTGCATCACGTGGACGTGACGCCGGGTTATTAATGAGTTCATAAGAGACAATTATAAACAATTCGCGATTAGAGAATGTCGGGTATACGAAGCAGCTATGAAATTCCCTGGAAAACGAGGGTCGTGTAGTCCCTAGACGATATTGGAACCGAGTGCATAGTTCTGCAAAGCTCATTGTGAAGTTGGAACCACGAGGGAGGAAAGTATTAAGGTGCAAGTTGACCTTGTTGCATCGATTTTTTTTGCACTGGATATGAACTATTATTCGGAATATTCATTCAGAAACAAGTTTATATTTTTATAATACAAACTCTGGGCATTTATGGTACTTGAAAAGTCTGCTGGGGGATGAATAGGTGGGTTCGGGGATTGGCTGACTGGTTGGATAGATAGCAACGCAGCAGGGGTGAAAATAAAAAAATGTTCCTCCCTGGGGACATCGAACCCTACGCGCACCTGTGCACGCAAGGGCCCGCGATTAAAGAAGATGCGCTTTAACGACCTTCCTGACTAAGCGCTCGCAGTTTTATGGCGCCATAGGTCACGAGCGACGAGCAAGGATTCGGGATATCAGCCCCAAGTCGGGGAAATCGCGTCTTTACGACGGATTTATCGACGCACCGATGCGCGACGTTATTGACTTTTCGACTTCTCGATGCGGTCGCAAAATAAGCCGTCATTTCAGAATGGGATGTGTATTCTGGTTCAGTGGAACTGCAACAGATTTTGGAAAGAAAAAAAGAAATGAACAGCGGTACAATGACGATCATTGTATCATATTGTATCATACGATTGATGATCTAATATGTCAGAAACTCATGAAAATTTAGAGTTCCGAATTCATTACCTTTGTTTCCAGCTCGTATTCAGCGGGAATAACGATAATTTATTCCAGAATGGATAAGTCAAGTCTGTGTCTACAGACACTGTCAACAGAGGGTTGAACTCAGCCTGGAGAAGTTGGAGAAACAGTATGCTTTTACAAATCTCGAGAAGTATACAAAGGTTTATCGAAATCAATAGAGCGTATTGGGACGGGTGCGGGGCATGAACGTTAAGAATATTAAAGAGCTTGAGAGGTTAGACTTGTATCGGGTCGATATGTGATGTTCGTTTTTCTCCAACGTGAGCACTTTCTCAATGCTGGCCTTCGGAAATTTGTGACTCGAGCCGAGAAAAATCGTGGAAAAACACATGAAAAAGAGCCGTGCCTCCGAAGATATACGTTCTCCATCCCAAGTTTCCAAGTGCGAAACCGTAGTTCGCAAACATCATTTTCCAGACAGATGAATCTGATCTGAAGAGCATAAACTTGGTTGATTGAAGATTGACTCGTGACTTCAACTGTTATTCGGGATCGTCATATTTGTTCCTAAAATGGTCGCGGTATAATATTTCAGCGGTAACGAATTCTTGCGAGAATGGAGTGCTTTGTGAGGGCCAGGGAAAACGCCACAGCCCTCGCGACTCATTGGAAATGATGGCGTGTTGTCGTGTTCACTGACCGTGCACGCATCCGACTTGGATATCACGAAACTCGGCGACATGCCACTCGGCAACAATACTCGCCGCCAAATGGTGTGTCCCAGTCGCTCAAGTTGTACACATTTTGCCGCACTTGGTACCTTTTTTTCCAGCGATAAAGCATTTTCCCGAGCTCGTTGTAACGATCATAAACATGCTCGTGGCCGCGACATAAATCAATGGCCTCCGGGCGCAAAACGGTTCTATAAAGTATAAAAGTGAAAAAGAATATCATCGCGATTCTCTTCCGTTCTCGTTATTCAGACCTTAAACGAAACAAAGTCTCTTGATAATCCCTCGACGCGAGGGGAGTACTACATTTGGACTGCGAAAAGGGTATGATTCTTGACCCAACCCCAATCACACGTTGAGAGCGCTAATTGCGACCGCAAGGTTGCGCGGTCCTTTTCGGTAACTGGCAATGATTTGCGCGAGGGGTACACGGAAAGAGGAGCGATTACGCAGCGTAACGCAACCCTCGTTTCCTCCAACGATCAAATAACCCTGGGCACATAAAGGTCCCGCAATCGATAAGAGGCGCCCCAGCCAGTCGAAGCCGTGATTAGAGGTTCATTGGTTAAGGCACTTGAGCTCGGTTTCTTGCATCGTGATCTTTTGGAAAAACACTTCATTCCCTTAATTTACTACCGATGACGTCAGTTCCCAAATGGATTCCTGATTCAAATCAGATTGCGAGGAAATCCAACGCAGTTTCCTCGAATGATGGTCTTGTTTTATGAGCTGTGCAAGTTTTCCAGCATAAGAAAAGGAAATGACCAATCATTCGATTGTCCGTATGGATGAATGGCGTTTTGACCAAATGACTGAATTTCGTAAATATTAGATGGCAACGAGATAATGTCACTAGTTGAAAGTCTTCCTCAAGAAAGTCCTCTTCAATTCATTCAGTTTCGGTAAACTTCTTGATGTACTTGTAACAAGCCTTATTTAGTCCAACTTGGAAATGCTCGGCAAAGGAACGCAAAGTGCTCGAGTGAAATTCTTGCGATCGTTGTATGTCGCGCTTTGAGAGTATGGCGTTTACGCTCCAACCAGACCGCACTTTTCCGTTTCCTTTTCCCAGCCTCTGTTCTTATTCGATGCTCGTGTGCATTCCCGCGAGCGTATTCAAATCAAGAAAACTTGCCTACGCGGAAAGTGCTCGTTTTCGAGCCACTTGAGTTTCCATCGAGCGGTGAAAGCTAATCAGACGCATTTCACTCGGGCTACGTGGAGAATTCCTAGTGTCAGATATTCTTCTATCGACAATCGAGAATTATTTTTAAAGTCAGGCTTACGAAGATCAAGACGTGATTTTTCATCATCCTTTTCGAAGCTTCGCCCCTGACGAGCACAGATATATTACACGTAATTTGCATAGCCTCGGATACTCATCACGTGCACGAAGTCAGTGCCGCTGATAATCTTCCGCTCGCGTGAGCCCGCCTATTCGGGCAAACAATCGTTCCACGGTCTTAAAAGCAGGACCGTGCCCAGCACACCCAACAAGCTCGTACTTGTAACGAGTTACATTCAGCGCAAACATCACTCCTTGCTCGAGAATCCAAAGACCCTCGTAACGACGGGTAATGACTCTGGCCAAAACCAATCCCTAATCCAACAAAGCAAGTTATCAGCTCGTACAAACCAAGCCCTCGGCCAATCTTAACTTGGCGACTTTCCTGACAATTAATATTTCGATCGAGGGTTTCGAATCAATAGAGATATTTCCATTCGATGGAACTTGATGAATGTGAGAAGAGAAATGATGGATTTCGTTATTTAACAATGAAATAACTTTTAATGAACTTTGTGGTTACTTTGGTAGAACCAGGATTTATTTAATACATTCAGTCACTCATGCATTTCTTGAGCCGAAAATGACGAAAATAAGTAAAAAAAGATATCTCGCTCTCTGAATCACGTACATATGATATCTCTTTCATGTTTTTGTATTTTTTTCCCTAACAAAGCAAGAAAAAGTACCAACGAAATGGTTCGTTTCTACTCCGTTCTTGCGGCTTATCCGCGTCTGGGATACGGGAGCTGGGGGCAATAGAAGAAGTTAGATACTTTTTCTCGCTCGACTTGGCAGAATTTTTTTCTTTCCGTCTGTAGGAGAGATTCGATTTCTGGCGCACATTTAGCCCAACTTATATTTATCTGCGTAAACACGATACGCTACGAATCGACGCAAAAAAGTTTTAAAAATAATGAAATGTCAAACATGGATTATAATTGTTTCAAATTTTTGTAATATCTCTGACAGGATTAGTAACTCTTTCAGTGTAATTGCACAAACGGTAATCCTTTCAGCAATCATTCTGTTCATCTACATATATGGTAACATTGTTATTACATTTCATACAAATCTAACAATGGAAATGCTCGTGCTTCTCTCTTTCCACTCTGAACATTATTTGAATATTCATAAACCGCAATCATTAATGACTTTATCATCATAATCTGTCTCGTTGACGAGCTAAAATTATTATATGGATCATCCATTAATGCATTTATCGATCGTTGCACCATTGATTGTATTTTACTGACATGCGAATAACATGAGGAATATTCTACGATATTGTTCATTACCTTTGAACATAAATTATGAGAGTAGAAGTTACGGCATCGCGGTAAAAAAATTTCACGAATTTGAGCATCCTGAATAATTTATGTATGAAGCTCTCTCGGCGATTACCCGCTATCCTGTACATGAGTTGTTTTTTTTTCGTTGCGAGTCTGAATTTTCATATTTTTGGAGAAAAACATGTTGTTCGTGCTTTCGATAGTGTTTTATAGGTAGAATTTTGTTTCGTTATAAGAGGTCCAGTTATTTTTGGAACAAAAAAAAACTTTTATGTCTTGTATAATGGTACAGGATGTAAATATGAAATTAAGGAATTGATTGGACTATATTCGAGGTTATTTAATAAAGATGCAATTTATAGTCATCTCTGGAATGGATTATATAATTGATGAATGCATAAAGAGCGACCGAATGAGCCCGTCCGCAGGAACGGGAGTGGGGGAGTACGTGGGAAGTGGAAGCTGCGCGCGCAGGTCACAATAGCACGCTTACGGCTTAAACAAAGAAAACTACCGACTCAAACATCACAAAATCTTGCGGATTTTTTTCATGGTGATTTTTTAAAATTATACCTGACATATTAGCGGTGAGTTTATCTCAATCGCGATAAAAAGAATGTCCTCTATCGTCAAAAACCAGGCTCTGAAAATATCCCCTCGGCTTCCACAACGTCGCATCTCCCACGTTTTCTGCTATGAAAGGGACAATAATTGATTTGGCAAACACGCCACAAAGCGAGCCTTGTGTACCAGGGGCGTTTCAGTTACGCCGGGCTAATCGAATTATTTTCATCGATATGTTAAACAACTTATTAAATCTCGTCGCGCTCTATCAATATTCATTTCGCCGCCACGCCGCTATCTTTGAGCGGTTTCGGATAATTGGCGTTGCAACGGACGGAGCTGGCATCTTCATTTGAATTAACAACGATCGCTGTTATCGCTCGGTCTTTCTCAACTGTAATCCTCTCCTAATACTCGAAGCAATCGGTGCTCCTTCTGATCATATTATTGCACTGCTGAGGAGCTACGTATAAAAAATACCGTTTTTTTTTAGTTTTATGATGATGATAAAATATAAAAATTTTTTTTACATTCTATGTTTTACATTTAAAAAAATATTGATATATTTTTTGTTGCAGATCCCGTCCCGTGATTGCACAGTGTACGGTGAGTGCATCAATGTTTTTTTTTTTATTCTTGTAAACCAGAAACATTACAACTTACAACGATGTGACAGTGTCAGCAAAAAATATTGTAGCAGTGATTTTCGTTTCAACCAAAATCGTAGAAACTAATCATTTATGAAGTGGTTATTGAAAGTTTTTTAATTTTTTGTAAATTGAATAAAATATCGATCGGCGTCGACAACTTACAAAAAACAATTATTTTTCATTATTTTCATTACTTTGAGCTTTCAAAATATTTTGTTCTTTGGCTTCCACCTTTTTTTACTCAATATTTTCTCGTCTCTTTGCCAGTTTGCCTGCCACTATTCCTCTGAACTTTCTTTTTTCTTCATCAAACGGTCAATGTACTCTTTTTTCCCGGATCGCTAGTAAAAGGGTTCGATGCCTAACAAGAGCTAACCTTGTTAGGTCTATAGACTCGCTTGTGTGTTTTACAAGTTAGGAATTAGGTTGATCAGTACTGACCCAGCGGTAAAAAAAGTAAAGCACGTTTCGTGACCGGGTATATTGCTGTTTTTATTGTTTGTATTCATAATAAAAATGTTTTGTGAAACTTTAGTATTTAATGTTGGATCATGTAAAATGATAAGGGTATTTGCATGATAACGTTTTGACAACTTTAACGATTTTACAATTAGTTGATCCTTTTTGATGAGTTTTCTTGATTCTGTAGGGACGTTGCAAGAAACATCTAGACTTTTTGGAAACAAAGTGGGAATTTGAAAAATTCAATGTAAAATAAATTGGACATGAGTTTATTGAAGGCAGAAAACATATTCCAACCATCCCAAAAACTTCTGCAATTTTCATTATTTTGGCAAAAAAGTTCCCTTATTTCTTTTGCATCAACTGTCAAAATCATAGGTGTAGGTAAACACAATTTTTTAGATTTATTTGTTGAGAAATAGATATTTATGCTACAAGGGAGAAAGAGAATGATTCTAACGAGTGCGAAGTTGGGCACGAGCGGCAGCGAGTGCCCAAATGCACGAGTTTGAATTATTCTCTTTCTCCCGTGTAACATACAATATTTTTTCCCGTGCATGTACAAAAAAAATGGCCACTTTTTTTGCGTGGAACGTGGGAGGAAAATACACTT
>JAPYZL010090994.1:0-19291 GCA_030522825.1 Platygaster orseoliae
TTAACAATTGGGATTCCTAATGTTTCATCATAGTATTTTAGAAACGAAGAAACATTTCCTTTTTATATTTAACGATTGGGGTTCCCAATGTTTCATCATCATAATTGTGTATTCGGGGTCACGCGTTAACTGCCTTCCAAGCTTGAGTACGCGTATCTGTGGGAAAACCACGCCAGCCGCCTCCCATGCTTTAGACAATGGGTACGCGTGCCAGTTCGAAAACCACGCCAGCCGCTTCCAAAATTTTACGCGTGCACCCCTTCATCTTGGTGTCGATAAGTGGTATATGTACTGGCACGACTAGATAATTGATTGGTTCTATTCGTTACAAAACTGTCGGGTTACTATTGTCAATTATTGTGAAACTTCAAATTGTACTCTAAAAAGTGTTGTAATTTCAAGAGAAGTCACAAGTATTATTTTTCGTGTCCCACGGCACGACAGAACCACTTGATGTAAAGTTTCCGTCACCCAAGGAACTCAATGATAGCTTGAAAACAATATGTTACACATGTTTCTTATAACATATTATTTATATTTTTAAGATATTATCTTCTGACTCATTTTTTCGTAATTTTTAACAGAAGAATAACAATTTTTTTTTTTTTATAAAGCAAGAAAGACAAAAGTTAAACATTTTAAAAATATTTCTGCATACAAAAATTCCCGCACATAACGAATAATTTTTCTCGAACCATCACTGAAAAATGATGATATTGTAGTGGATTTTGAAAAACTAAATTTCTACTGCAATAAATAATCTTCACAATATTTTATTATTTAAAAATATGAAACCTGTAAACTTAATTATGAAAAATTGATTTATTCGCTCAAATAATATTTTTTACGTGAACATTTCTAAGTATCTACCATTCTGTCTTGATAATTTACTGTTTATGATAATTTTTAGAGTTATTACTCAAGAAATAACCATTTAAATGATTATTATATAAGTGTCGTCGAACATTTTTTTCAATAAACAATGTCTTGAAAGCATTGAATGATAATTTTGCTTGAGATTGGTGCCCGGAGTCATCACTGGCTCCTTTTTCATATTGTAATAAATAAAAAATTCATTTGTTTAGATTAATTAATTTAACTCACCGTTGCGGAAACATATTTTATCAAAACGCACATGCCTTTCGAGGTTTTCAAAGCCTCTTTTGCATATTTTGCATCAGTAATATTGATTTTTTATACTTTAATAAATTTCTTTTGATTAAATTTATTATAACTTATTTCAACAAAATATTACTAAAATTTCTTTTTGCAAGATATATGTCATTTTCATGGTTTCTTAGGTTGCTCAGTAAGAATTTTACATCGTTCTTGTAAAATTCGTTCATTTGAACAATTAATTGAATAAATTGTTGCAAAATTTTTCTTTTACTATTAGTATATCCTTTGAATGACTTTTTTGGTTGCCGAGTAAGGATTTGACATTGTTTTTGCAAAATTAGTTGTAGTTTGAACTATCACTTTAAACATATAATTGCAAAATTATTGTGTAACAATATGTATATCTTTTTCATGGCTTTTTAGGTTGCCGAGTAAGGATTTGACATTGTTTTTTTTTAATTTGTTTATTTAAACTATAAATTTCAACAAATTATTACAAGATTTATCTTCTACAATTCGTATATCCTTTTCATGGCTTTCTAGGTTGCCGAGTAAATAATTGACATTGTTTTTTTTTATTTTTTTATTGAAACTATCAATTTCAACAAATTATTGCAAAATTTATCTTCTACAATTTGTATATCCTTTTCATGGCTTTTTAGGTTGCTGCTGAGTAAGGATATTATTTTTGGAAAACGAGTTTATTTTCACAATTTTCATAAACAAATTATTGCAAATTTTTTTTTTCAATATGTATATACTTTTTATGGTTTTTCGAGTTGCTAAGTAAAGATTTGTCATTGTTTTTTTCAAATTATGTTGTTGATATACATATTATAGTACAAGAAAAATTTTGCAATAATTTTATTAAATAAATTGTTTAAATAAAAAAATTTTACTAAAATGATCTTTAATTCTTACTCGGCAACCTAAAAAACTATGAAAACGACATAAATCTTGCAAAAAAAAAATTTGTGTTATATTTTATTAAAATAAATTGTTTAAATAAATTAATTTCCCAAAATCAGTGTCATTTACTTCTGCAACAACTCAAAAAACCATAAAAAGCATGTATTTTTCATAGAAACAGAATATTGCAATAATGTGTTTAAACCCATTGTTATAACAAATTTAATTTACAAAGTAATAGGAATTTGTTGCTCAGCGACCTAAACAACAGGGAAAAGCACATTAATCTTGTAAAAACAAAATGTTCCAAAAAAATAGCCAAGTCAAAATTATCCAGTCAAACAGTATTTCGTCATTCCAATTATTGAAATATGTTTTTCAATTTTAAAAGGTAAAAATTGAAAATTTGTTTCCAAATTTTTTGTGGAACATTCTTGAGTGTTTGAAGAAATCAATAATGACTTTTTCGGAAAAAGTCTAAAATTTGAGTTACGATGAAATGTTTCACCTCTGTCAAAGATACGATGAAATGCTCGGGAGCCCCGAGAGATACGATACTCTTCTAGGGACCCATCGATATGGTTTAACTTTTTTATTTTTCAAGATTCAAATTTTTTGTTTTCGGACATGGTCGTTTAAAGTACTTTTTTTAATTGTGTATATCTTGATCCAGTAAAAGACAAACTCATTATTAAAAAAAAGTACTTTCTTCAATTGTCGTAAGCACTAGATTTTGTTCTCAGTGTGGGAAGGGCCCAAGGAAAAAACACTCTCGAGACTCCATCGTGATACCGAAATTTAGATCCGTGGGGCCCGCTCTATCCCAGGGTGGTGGAAGTTGGGCCCCTTAGGGCCCGTCCCACGGCTTTCTGTAGGATCCGGCGATCCTCTCTCGGGGAGTGTTCAGTTTATGTAAGTGTATAAAAGGAGAGGAGGAGAAAAAGGAAGGAGAAATGAAAAGGCCCGAGGCGAGCTCTGGCTCTTCTCAAAATGATTCACAGCCTCCGGTAATTTGCATTCTCTTGCGTGGGTGATCGTCCAACTCCCTCGGAATCGAGTCTTCTTGCCCTCGAAAAGGTTAAACATGCAGCCAACGCGGGTCACGTTGTAAAGAACGAGTGAATAACTCAATGAGATCATGAAGAATAAGGAAGGTTTTAAAAAATGGCACTTTCCCAAGAATCAGTGAGATAAGGAAAAATGGGTGTATCAAAAACCGTGAAGTATCAATGGATGTGTAGAGAAACTATCAATACCAAAAATTTTTGTGAGCTACATGAAAAATTGTAATTTATGTTTCAACAATTTCTAAATGTACAAATTTTCGTGAGACATGATTTGAAATTTAACTCTATGTAAATTATTTAACGTCAATTAAATATTTTTATAGTTTTGCATTGAAGGATGAAAAAATTAAAAGTCACTTTTTTATACTCGACTATACATGGTTCAAATTTCATAGCTATAAGTATACGTATCTCATGCTCATATACACGTTTCAAAAACAATATAGTAAAGCTGACGTAAGGAAATTCGTGAACTGTACATAATGAAGAACCGACAGAGCCAGTGGATTTTCAGCCAATGCGAGGAAACTCGCCAATATATGGCAAACAAGACAAGCGTCAAACGAACGCTGAAGAATGTTTGGTTAAGGTTTTTCTATGCCCTGCAGAACTTTCTTCAACGTTTACCATTTTTCCACCACTCTCTCAGTTTTTCGATCAGAAATTCTTCAAGCAATTTTATCCAGAGGTTCTCAAAACTCTCAAGGAATGAGAAAAAGGTTTCGGAAGATGAAAGCTCAAATAGAATAAATTTTCAGAAAAAACGCTTTCGATAAACATGAATAGCGTCTATCGATTCTCAGTCAAAATTTTTTAACTGTGTATTCAATGTATAGTCCTTTTCGAAAATTTTTTATACTGCTTTTATACAATACGTAATGTTTTTATTTACAATATGTATCAATAAACATTTGAAATATATGGAACACAATGTTTATAAGTCAAGTCACAAGTTTTTATTATATTACAATTCCACGAAGCAAAAACACATTGCAGAAATTACTTATTAATAATTGAATTTTCAGTTGTTCACTGAGAAAAGAAATGTTAACTATTAAGATATGTATATTTGGTAATGGCGAAATAAATATATATTTGCCCCAAACGTATGACACTTTTAAATAAATATAATTTTTTGACAGTTAACAAATTATATTTGATCAAAACTGTAATACGTTTGGGACAAATAAATATCTATTTCGCCATAGCCAAATATACATATCTTAATATTAAATATTTTCTTCTCTCAGTGTTCAAAGATAATAATATAATGTTGCTAATTTTTATCAGAAAAAATATACACTTCTTTGTTTTTAGTGGTCATAAAAGAAGTTAATAGCAATACTTTTTTATCGTTCTGCATCAGCACTATGCGATTTCCAAAAAATGTACAATTTCGTTGAGTGACCTCTGAATCACGTCCGATTTCACTCACAGTTTAAGAGAAATTTTTTTACCGGCACGCTTTGAGAATCCAAGCTAAATTCAACGGACAGAAAACAAAATTTTTTTTAATTAGTCTACTACACACGTACTTTGAAACTCGTCTGAAAAAAAATATCAATAACAGGAAATTCACAACCATATACACTGAGAGAAATTGATGCCAGTAAAATGTTCTGAATATTTTTGTATAAAGTAAATTTCATTCGTGAAACCGTTTTTTTCAATCAAAACAGGTAAAAAATTAATTGTGATTGCTGAAAAATCGTGTTCAGTTAATTTCGCTGATCTAAATTGTTTCATATTGGTGAGAACGTAAGTTTTCTGTGAGTTTATTGATAATGAACTTTAGAATTAAGGCAACAAGTATACAAAGTGTTGCTCTTGAAATTTCAGCCGTGACTAATTTACCCATTTACCCATGCAGGTAAAATCTGACCTGACTGAAATTTCAAGAGCAACACTCATATTTACACTATTGGTAAAAAGTTTTGGTTCACTACTTCCAAAAATTCATATTTTTCTATGATGCAAGTTTTTAACTTCAGGTGATCCAATATAAATGAATTTTTTCATGAAACTCGTATGCCTTGAGTCAAAAATTTGTATTATTTTCGAAAAGGCAGATTTTTTATGCGTTAGATTCCTTCCTGCAAAAAATTATATTATTAAAAAAGGTTTCACATTCATGCAAACCGTTATTTCATCTTCAATCTCTGCAATTTCTGTTTACTACATTTATTCTTTATACATGAAGTTCACTATTTAAATGAAATTTTTATTATAAAAGTATAATTGAGGGGTTATCATTCAAAACCGGCTAACCCACAATATTGATTTTTTACAGGGTGACAAAACAACGCTCCCATTTGACAACTGTAACTGTTTTTGAATAATTGATGATACATTTATAAGTTTAAGGAACAAAATGATATATCTTCGAAGTTTCAAGTAAGAATCTAATCTACAAAATTAAATATAAGCTCCCAAAGTTGTGAATTGGCTAACCCCAAGGGTCTGGTAATTCAAAACCAGCTAATCCACAATTTTCTTATCCCCGCATAATAAAGAAACTTTAAGTGTGCTACCAATCATATTTTTCGAATGCAATAAGCAGTGAACAAACATTTTTATGTAATTCTAGAAGTAAAAAAATTATTTAGTTAATAATCCTATACGGTATACTTGGTTCTGTGATTATACTTTTTTTCATTGATTTATCGTATATTTTTAGATCAGCTGTCAATAAAAGATACTCAGTTATTATTCAGAAAATTTATGAGGTTGTTAAATTATAAAAAATGTACACTGAAAAAACTAGGAGACATATGGTGACAAAAGTGATTTATTATAATGCATTCATGTATTGTAAAAATCGTGATGCTCTTCTGGCATGAGTGGGAGCATTTTCAGTAGCTCTTCTTTTTATTCGGCAGACAATGCCTTTCAACCCAATTGTTTAAGCTCGTATCGCAAGCAACAAATCATTTAACGACAAATTATTTTAAGAATGAATATGATAAGGCATAAAAGAAAATGATTCTTCGTTTCACAATTACTATGATGAAACATTGGGAATCCCAATCGTTAAATATAAAAAGGAAATGATTCTTCGTTTCTCAATTACTATGATGAAACATTGGGAATCCCAATCGTTAAATATAAAAAGGAAATGTTTCTTCGTTTCTGAATTATTATGATGAAACATTGGGAATTCCAATCATTTAATAAAAAAAAAAATGATTCGTAGTCGATAATATATATTTTGGTTTCTTAATACATATTTATGTATAGTAATACAACACAATACTGGATATTTTTTATGAAATACATTTTACAATACTCATATATTATACATTTCGAGGAATATACGATCTCATTTCCTCGTTTCTAAACTGTGAAAACTTCAAATTGTTGGACTCTCCGAGGCTGCGTCACTCGAATTCAACTTGCACCTAATATCGTTAATTTTCTGTTAATTATGATTATAAAACTCTGGAGATACAAGAAATACTTAACCTAAGTTTGTTCGTGATCAAACAACACCATAGGAATTATGAATGCCTTAATGCGACACTGTGGTTTCAGCTGCTACAGATATCAATGAACCCATCAGGTTCTGACTATTGCATTTCATCTTAATCACCCAAAAATATCTCCACAAAAGCTTCTAGTTTCACCTAGAGACATTAGATATCGACTTAAGTTCAATGTATTTCTAAAAACCTCAGAGACATCGATAGAAAACCAGATTTTCCATAAGAACCTGTATGGGGTTAGCCGGTTTTGAATTATCGGGCCCTTGGGATTAGCTTTTTTGAGGTTTTCACACAATTTTTAGAAATGGAAAAAAACTTTGTTTGTAGCTTCACTTTTGGAATAATATGAGACCTGCAACAGAGATTTTAGAAATGTAAAAAAGTGAATTTCGGAAAAATTGAGGGTTAGCTGGTTTTGAATTGTAACCCCTCAATTGGAGTAAAGGAAGTATACTTAGAACGAGTAAAAATATGCACTAAAAAAATATGTTTTTAGAGCATTAATATGCACAAAAAACCGTCGTTATATGAACGATGATATGCTGATATAATTGGAGTGAAATAAATTCAATAGAAAGTCAACCATTTTAATAATATGATAATTTGATTGAAGATGAATAAAATACAATAAAATGATATGTGTAAACTTGTGTATAAATATATGCTCGATAAACTAATTTGTTACATGAATATATGCACGACACATTAATTTGTGACATGAATATATTCGCGATATACTAATTTGTGACATGAATATATGTAAAATAAGCATGCAATATGCAAATGCATATAAATACTCGCTCTAATTATACCCAATACAAATGAATGCCAATTACCTCTAGATCAGTAAAAACAACAGTTTTCTTGTTTCTCACCAAAAATGAACACCACCATTCGATAAAATGTACTAAAAACTTCTCTCATCTCAGATTTCATCCGAAAAAAAACATCCCTTCTCATAGTCGAAATAACCATGACGGTAACTTCGATCGCCATCGCCCGAAAACCGACTGACAGCTGAAGGCCGGGAGCCAAAAACCTCCAATGCATATATACATCGTGGGCCACTCGCGAGGACTTTTATTCGCCGTACGAGAGGTGGCCCTTGGGCACGACGCGACCCGCTTCAAAGACACGGGGCGAAAAGTAAGGGCGCCGAAGAAAAAGCCTGTAAGAACGGGGCGAGATGGAAAGGGTGCGCCCTAAAATATGTGCCGCCCCGGGCGACTCTCGGACTCCTCGTTACATCCTGCAGGGCGCCGGGGGCGCGAACGCTCCACTCTCTGTATATACCGTATGATACAAAAACATCGCATTATTTTCTCTCGGCGAGAGAAGAGCAAAAGCCGAGAGAGCCAACTTGCCCTGGGGCAATGTGACCGTCATTACGGTACCACCACTCCAATCCTCCTCGCGTGCACTTCCTCTTCCAGGATTACGCGCAGCCTAAACAATTGGAATTAGCCTAAGAGACTCTGCATTGATCACATTTCACGTTATCAGCTGAACCTTTGACTGAGCACTGCACCAATCGTCGTATCGAAATTTCGAGAGTGCTCGGGGTAACTTGGTTTCGAGTCTAACGCCAATTTTACTGGCTCCGGAGTTTGAACGAATTTCGTGGTAACTTTGATTAACAATCATTCATCTGCTAGCTTTTCATGCCACTTGCTTTGCCTGTGGTCGACCGGTGTTGCCCGTTATTTGTTTAAATGGTTTTGATCAATCAGTTGGTTTTCAGACTTTGGTCAATCAGACTTTTACACCTTAGCGACACCTTTTCCGCCGAAAGGAACTGGAAGCACAATGCAGGGATTCGGAAATCGTTTCACGAGTCGAGCCAGGTGAAAAAGTTAGGGTCATTCGTCAATTTGTCCCTGGCGTAGACGGCGTTTACGAATGCGAGCGGCATAGCTCGGTTTGGAAACGCCGGAGGGCTTTTTTGATGTTGCTGGCCGTGGCCGTTTCCGCCTAGGGCGCTCTTTAATACGACAGAGAAGCCCGTGGAGCGAGGAAGACGGCAAATGCCCGCTTCGCTTTATATCGCGAATACCCCATTATTCCCAATGGCCGATGGCCAGTTGTATCGAAATACCAACTGCGGTGTTACTTTACGGCCAAGTGCGCTACGAACGTTATCTCGCGCAAATGCGCGTCCAGCCGATTATTACGGCACTAATTTAAGTGCGCCGCGATCTTTTACTCCGTTATTGGCCCGAATCTGGATGAGATCGGCGTTTCCCTGATCGGGGAATCATTTTTGCTGCCCATGGAGGCAACAGAGTAAGCGCATCCTGCAGTTTGTTTAACTGATCCGCTTCCCGTTAGATCTGAGTACTGAAAAACACGAAATGAATACGAAAGTTAACTCGGAGAATCGTAAAGTGATTTTCTGTGTTTTTTATGGAAAGATGGAAATGGGAAAATGGGAGAATTTTTGTTGGCAATGAATTTGTATATTGTACGTTCAATCGTGAGAGAAAAGTTTTGATACGGTAGAGTTTTAAGAATTATTTATGATTATTTCGTGTAAAAATAAGCAAAACAAAAATCATGAGCTTTAATGACTAAAATTCTTAGAATAATTAAATAGTATTGATGATAATGGAAATCTGCATATATATATATTATATTTTAAAAGATTTTATAAAATTATCACAATTTTTCAAAATCTATAAAGATAAAATCATAATCTAGAAAAACACCAGAAAATACTACAAAATTTTAGAAATACCGAAAAATTCTAAAGTTCGAGAAATCTTAGAAATTTATTCGTTTATTAGATATGTGTAGATATCATTTTCTCGAATATGTCTAACAATAATAATCAAATTATTCAAAAAAAAAAATTATGAACCAATATCACGCTGTAGTTCAAATAAGGAATTAAACTATCCATAAATTTCTTTATGTCTACCAAATTTTATGAATGAATATGTGCTAAATATGTTAAAAAATTTATCATTACAAAAAGAGGTTTGATAATCTGAACGAAAATCACAAAAAAAAATTTCCGAAATGAGTTAGGACGAAATTTTCTGTGATTTTTCTGTAACTGGTATAAAAGAATAATTAAATAAATAAATAAATACCAGAATAAAAAAAAAATAAATAAATAAATAATAAATACAAAAAAATGCAAAATAAATAATATACATACCGTATGATACAAAAACTAAACAATAACTAATAAAAAAAATTAATAAAAAATTGGTTAAACAAATAAATTATCATAAATCATAAAAAAAAATTTTCTCAATAAATATCAAATAAATTATTAAAAAAAAAATAAATCTCTAAACAAATACAACCAGTTCATTCTTATTCATTCAGAACTTCTTCACTCAAAAATTTACGTATCGTCAGTATTAAATTGTACATAAAAAGTTCATCAGGCAAAAAAAAAAAGGGGGAGTAATTTCTTCGAAGCGCCGATTCTATAATAATCATATAGGTTTCAAATCTTTTATAAACGAATCTTCAGTGTTAAGAACATTGAAAATATGAAAACGTAAATTTTTTTTTCGATACGTTTGTCACCATAAAACGTTTTCTTATTATATTGTAATTTGTAAAGAAAAATCAAATGGAAATTGTTGATTGATATTGTTAAACTCAAATTGTTCTAATAGGATTTTTGAATAGACAAATTTAATTTACATTGTAGAATTGAAATTTTAGAAGGCAAACAATAAATTTAAACTGTTGAAATAAAATTGCGAAATTGAAACTATTGAAATGAATTTTTTAAATATAATTTTGTTGGATTGTATTTGTTGAATTAAAAATGTAAGATTCAATTATTGAATAATAATAATTTGAAATGAATCTTCAGTGTGAAGAATATTGAAAATATGGAAACCTAAATTTTTTTTCTATAACTTTGTCACCATTAAATGTTGAATTAAATTGAAAATTTTAAATTAAAAATCGAATAGAAATTGTTCATTGAAATTGTTGAAATAAAATTTTTTTATTAGAATTTTCGAATCGAAACATTTAATTAAAATTTTAGATTGGAATTTTTGAAGCTGAACAAAAAACTTAAATTGATGAAATAAAATTGTTGAATTGGAATTGTTGAAATGAATTTTCGAAATTGAAATCGTTGAATTGTATTTGTTGAATTACAATTGTCGCATTGAAATATTAAATGATACTAATAAAATAAAAAATTAGCGATTGTAAGTACGTTATCACAGTTTTTTCAATAATACACAAGATATACATTAATAAATATAAACCAGTAAAACAGAAAATTCTTAAAACTTGTCTAGATGAACGTTTTGTGTTAGAAACATTTAAAATATAAAAACTAAAATTATTTCTTCGTGTAGATAACCTTGTGATTGTAAAATACTGTCATACAAACTTTTACAAAATAAAAAGGCGTATATTTCTTAAGTTATTATTATTATCTAAGAATCCAAATTTTCCTCAAGTTTTTGACATTCTATTTGTTTATTCTATTTATCTTATTGTCGAAACGTCTACATCAATTTCAAAAACACCAAAAACTACTAAAATCTGCAAAAATTTTTCGGTATTTACTAATTTCTCGCTTTTCAATTACTGAAAAACTTATCTTCTTATCATCATGATTTTCATCAAAATCATTATCATTACCACTGCCAAAAAAGTGTAATTTACTTCAACGTCTTTGACAATTTTTTCAATTATTTTTGATTACATGCCCAAAGTCTCTTAAATTGCAATCTCTATTTCTTAAATTATAAAATGACATTATTCCAATATTTTCCCATGTATAAAATATACAGATTTAATAAGAGTGTCCTTGAAAAAATCTACATCGAAATAACCTGTTTCAAGTGACTTACAATATCTAAAAATAATGTATTTCAATTTTCTTTGCGACATACTCGATGTCTACATTTACCGAGACTTGATAATTTGATTCATATAATGATGGATAAAATGATTTTTTTTTTTTTAATGACGAAGGAAACAGTCTAGACATCTTTGATATCAAATGCATATGATAATTATTTATATATTGTTGAACTTTCGTTGATAGAAAACAATTATGTTAGACGATAAATACTTATTTGAATAATCGATTATTCATCGTTATGTCTGATTATTATTATCTTTGTCCGCTTTTTTTTGCAATATACTCAAGAAAAGATGTCTAGACTTTAATCATACTAAACTTTAACAAGTTTAAGATAGAAAATGTCTGGAAAGGTGTATAAATATATGTAATTATGTAAGTAACAAAAAAAATATACATAAATTTCTTAGTGTCTGTCAAATTTTAAAAACGAGTGGGCGGAAAATTTTTTTTAATTTTATGTGTAAGAAACACAGTTCGAGAATCTATACAAAGTTCACAAAAAAAGAAATCTCCAATAAGAATGAAGACAAAATTTCCTGAAATTTATTTTAAACTATGATAGATAATCATTCATTCAAATAATGTTCACTTATTCAATAAATCCCTATTTGTTCCAAATTTAAGACTACGATTCTAGAAAATAAAAATACCTTGGGCAGAATAAATGGATTCCAGGAACTACAAAAGACAGTAAAATGATTTCTATCAGAGCGGCTTTTGATGTTCGAGCCTGATCATAAACAAGTCGTTTTTTATGAAAGACATAGCCATTAATTTACTTTGATTCCACAAGCATTTTTGCGTAACATCTTCGCGCTTCCCGCTGTGAAAACATGACCGAGACCTCGGATTCAGGATGCCTCTGCAATTCTGCATGCTATTCCGGTTTCGACAGCGACAAGGAAAACTTGATGTGGATAACGCATATTCTGAATTAACCTCATGAACCAACAGGGCAGAGTTCGAAACGGGCCTACATCCTTGTGAATGCTTGAAAAAGAAGAAGATGAAACAGATATTGATCTCGATAATTTCACAGTTTTTTTTTCCAATCAAATTGTTAATAACAATAAAGGCTTTAATTAAATTTTTTCGCAAAAATTTTTAATCTTGATAATTTAAAGTTTCTATTTATTATACAAAAATAACAATCATGAGAAAAAACACACCAAAAATTTTTCTCACAATGCACTTTTTTCCATCACTTTCATTGTACTCCGAAAACTCGATACGTAGCAGACCTGCAACAAACAAGGCGAAAACATGAAAAAACGCGATTCAGAAGTGGGAGGTAAGCGGTTGGAAACGACCCTACATTTCGCTCAGTCCGAGTCAGACCGTGGTACCACGCAGCTCGCGCGAGCTGATTCCTCGCGTGTAACCTCCGCCACGTGCTTTCTCCAATCACAAATTTAACCGCGCGCCCTAAACCTCACACGCCACCAAAATCGTTCCCGACGTGAGTTGCATCCCGCGAAATATCACGCGGGATTTTTTCACCCTGGATATCCATACAGCCGTCAACCTGGAGTCCACTTGCCAGAAACGGTAAAACCTAGTTATTTTATTGCCGCGATCGAAAAAATCTCGGTACGTTAGAAAAAACTTGTCGAACGACTTTCGAGGCGATAAAGACGTAACGTAACGAAACGTTGCGTTTCCAATTCGCGGCAATAAAAAAGACATAACCATCAATCGTTCTCGCGTGTCATTCCCGCGTGCTTTCGCATGGGCGTGCCATTTTTTGCTCTTTTTCCGTTGTTTGATTTATTGCAAAACAGTCAATCACGGTTTTTCTGGTAATTGCAATTTGCATGAGATGGATTTTAAGGAGAGAGGTTTGATTTCGTGAGAATTACATAAATTAGGACAGAGATTAATTGGAGAAGAGTTGAAATCTGGGTTACAAAACTTTTCTACCATGTGATTAAAGAATAATTAGAAAGTTGTGTAGGGGAAAGGAAAAATAATGGATTTTGTGCTATGCTGATTTTTGTGCTGATACATTTACTTCTAATTCTGTATATCACAAAGTTCTCGAAACGTGATTTTTTATCGTAATTCCGCGATTTGTAAGTTTAAGAATTAAGAATCTAAAAACAATAAAATATGCTTTTAATTTTCAAAATGATGAACTAAGACTTTTTTTACGTGTTTTTTAATTATTATTATTACTCAAATTTCAATAACTCTGAACACTTTTTTCCTCCAGATTTTATCATAAGAAATGTCTAAAATAATATAGAAATTCAGAAGTTCATTGCCGTTCTGAAAATTTTCGTATATTTAATTTAATAAAAAAATTTTTATATTCGACATCCTTGCAAAACTATCAGAAAAACCCAATTAAATACATAATTCATGAAGATAAGTGCGATAAAAAAAAAATTTTGAAATTAATCGAAAAAATTTTTTTCTTGCTTCTGATACTCATATGACCTTCATGTTGTATTAAAATAACATACCTATATTGTACTTAGAATAAATTTATTTTTTATTTTTTAATAACGAACCATTGATTCCTAAATAAAGATTAGACAATGTTTACTCGATGTATAATAATAAATAAACAATCCTTGATAATCAAAGTTATTCTGTATAAAAAATGGCTTAAGATTCACCTCTTTTACTCGCAGACTATTCAAATTAAGCTACTGATTGAATAACATGTAAATTCGAAAAAAAGGACTCAAAAAAATGTAATTTTAGAGACTTATGTGAAAATCCAAATAAAATACTAGAAAATTATGGAAATACAAGAGAAAGCTACAAAATTTTGGCAATACTCAAATATATAAAATATACGATAAATAGTAGTTCCACGATTTGGATGTTTAAAGATTAAAAATAATGCTTTAGAAACAATGAAGCATACATTGAATTATTTTAAAATTGGAAAATGACTTTTTTACGTGTTTGTCTTATTATGATTATTTCTTAAATTTCCATAATTCTAAAGACTTTTACTTAAGATTTTATCGTTAGAAATGCCTAGATAATATCATATAAATTCAAGAGTACATTGATATTCCGAAATTGTCCATATTTTTATATTTAATAAAAAAATTGTTGCTTTGGACTTCTTTAAAAAACTATCAGGAAAACCCAGTTAAGTAAATTAATGAAGAAAATTTTGATGAATTTCTCAAAACTTGAAAAATAAATCAAAAAGTTTTTTTTTCTTGTTTAAGATACACATAGAACTTTCGTCATGTTGAATTATTATTATATATCTATTTTATACCTAGAATAAATATTATTTGTTAATAACGAACTAGTGAATTTTAAATAAAGGTAAGACAAGATTTACTCCATCTACAATAAATAAACAATCCTTAACAGTCAAAGTTATTCTGTATAAAAAAATTCTTAGAGTTACTCATTTCTTCTTAGATTATTCAAATTTAGCTACAGATTAGATAACATGGAGATTGAAAAAAATCAAACAAAAGAATGCGATTTTAGAATCGAATCTAAAAGTCCATAAAAATACTAGAAAATTAGAGAAATACAAGAGAAAGCCGCAAAATTTTAGTAATACTTAAAAATCCGAAAAATACCATAAATGGTAAAAATCTATGTAACTTTATTTTATTCAAAAAACTATAAAATTACTCGAAATCTGTCAGACTTGAAATTTCAAAGCATCAGTTACTAAATATCGAGAGAAATTTCAAAAAATTTCAGGGAAGCAATGAAGTTGTACAATTGAAAAAATATGTATTGTTACTGAATAAAATTTCTTAAAATTATGTTAAATTCTTAAAATCAGTAAACGTAATGTTTTATGAATCATCAGATATTGCTTTGAATTTTTTATTGATTCCTGTTCAGAAACAAAAAAAATTTATTATTCCAAAAAAATAAAAAAAATGTCACAAAATATCAAAAGTACAAGAAATGCAAAAAATATACAAAACTCAAATTACATAAACTATGTAAAAATCTATTAATATACTATTTTTCGTAAAATCAAATAATTAGTTCTATCTTGATTTTAAAAATATTTACCACATTACTTATATCCTTTTTTGTTCTTACACAATTCACAATTCAAAAAGTTATAAACATACTTTTTTTAGGTATCTAAATAACTTGTAACAAACAATTCAAGGTATTGTAATTTATCGTATAACAAAATAATTTCTCCACAAAGAAGTTGAAAAAAAGTCAAATATTATCAATCCATTATGGCATACACTAAATCTTAGAAATTTCACCTTTTTAATAAAATAATTTGGACATTTTTTGAGTGTAACCCAAGCACTATAGAGCTGTAATTGATAAGATACACACACATAGCTAGAGTGCTAGACTAAAAATGTAATAGAAATAGATCTTGATAAGAAATGCCAGATCAAGCTCTGATTATGCACGCACATATCCAGACGCGATTTATGAATATTCTCCAATTTTGCCGTAATTAACTGAACGTGTACCGTGGCAATAATTAATTGCGATAAGCTCCCTTAACGCGCGAGAACACGTTGGATGCTGTGATGCACGCATAAATCGAAGGATAAGAAAGTCACCATGTTACACGCAATGCGAATAAATCTTCTCCCTCGCCCGTAATTTTCACTTTTTTTTGGATTTGGACACTTATACGTGATAAATATACGATTTGAGTTATTTATTTATCTTAGAAACTTATGGAAAACATCACCAATGTGCAATAAATGTCGTGTTTCTTAAATTCGTGTGAATTTAAACTCTAATAATCATATTGTCTACTATTCAACCACATTGAATTACATAAGTAATGAATAAATAAATTCATAAATATATGGTATTATTGTGTATGAAATTTTTCATCAACAGTTTTTTGCTGTGAAGAGTATGGATTTCTCAAACACTTTAGAAATTTTGCAATTAATTTGCCTATTGTCCACAACTCTACTTAAAAAACATATTAATTCCATCTTTAACGAAACTGACATATTTCTATATTTAATAGTTTTCTTTTCCATAAAAAATTCGTCAATTTTTTCACTACTGTCTTATTATAATAAATTGCTTTTAAGATAGTATTTGTTCATTCATCATTTATATAATTTGAACAATCTCAATCAAAAAATTAATTGAAGTTACTTGTACAACTAGCTCAACCAATTTAATTATCCTGGATTCATTCATTGATCGAACAATACAAAATTTCGATTATAACATTACCATTATCTACTTACATTAAAAATTTTCAAGTCCTCCAATATCCACCTCTCAAAGAACAAAGTAGAATCGCAATTTCGAAACATCTCGCGTTATTCGTAAGGTGAAGAAGGGGTAAAAAAAAAGTGGAGAAGGATATCCGTCAACGTGAAAAGTACAGGCGGAAAAGGGATGAAGGAAGGGTTGTCGGGGGAAGGGGGAGGCGGGGCAGATGCCGGCACCGTTGGGATATTTCGAGGGAAAGAGAAGTGCAAAAGGCCCAAGGGCTCGCCCGGGGCGCAGACATGCTCCGCAGTTGCCGTAATTAGAACTCGGCGCCCGGGGCATTGCGAAAAGCCGCGGGCTGACGAGTCTCTCGCGGACCGAAATTATTCATGAAGCGTAGTTCTGGGGCTTTCAGAGCGACAGAGAAATATATACAAGGGCCGCAAATATTTTGTTCCCTTCTTCCCGGTGGACCATAAATCGCCGAACGGTTTTAAAATGACTTGGCGGTTTTTTCTCATGCGCCGAACGAAATCCGACAGGGTTATCGAGATATCGCCCGCGAGCCTGGAAACCCACGGCTTTTTCACCGACGGGAGTTTTAATTTTATCGAGGCTAATTTATGGTCGAACGATATTTCGATGCGCGTTATGATACGGTGACGGTTTTTGTTTATCGTCAAGCTTTTTGCTGGCGGGGTTACAATGGAAAACGAGACGTTTCGGGAAAGTGAAGATGAGAATTTGGGTTTTTCTGGGTGGAGAATTTTCGTGAGTTGATTTTTGGGGTTTTTGAGTTAAGTGGATTTTTTGGATTTTTATGTTTTGAGTTTTGGATGTAATGAATCTGGGGATGGTGTTGATTGTGCGCGATTTTATTGTGCACTGGACGATTGTGCACATTTTTAAGGAATGAATTACTATAATTCTAAATTCAACAAATGAGGAAATAAAAAATCTTGACTTTTTAAATTTATACTATGAAATTATTTTAATATATTCTTTTGTACAATTTCAGAAAAATGTGCACACTTTTTTAGAAATTGGTTATTACAACTCTGGATATAACAAATAAGTGAATAAACGTTCCTGATTTTTCAAATTCATAATATAAAACGATTTTATTATATTCTTGTGTACAAATTAAAAGAAATGTGCACTGGATAGCTGTGCAAATGTATTATAAATTCGTTAATACAACTCTGGGTTTAATAAATTTAGGAATACAAGTTCGTTGTTTTGAAAATTTATACTATTTAATTATTTTTATATCATCCTGAGAATGAATTCATCAAAATGTGCACGATAAACTCGTGCACAATATTGACACTATGCCTGAATTTGAAATTTTTGGAAATAACTTTTCAACTGATTATATTTTCGGTTCGTGGTAATAATTAAAAATTTTGAGCGTTTTTATTTGTGAAATCGTGTATTTTTAACCTGAAAAACTAGACAGTAAGATTCTATATTTTTTATTAAACTAAAAAGTTGCTAATATAAAATTTGAAATCAAAGTGACGCAACTATAAATAAACGATATTTCATGAAATTTTGACATAATTAAATATTCACATAAAAAAATGAACGATTTTTACTTTGAATAAATATACTGATGAAACATTGAATATTACATTAAAAATTTACAAAATTTTGAACAACCGAAACTTTTTGTTAAAGAATTTTACAATTCCAAAATTTAGGACTGCAACTATTAGGCAAAGCTATGATCATTCAAAGTAGATGTTTTAATTGTAAGTGAAATTCAAAGTATTTGAAAAAGTATTTTTTCAGTAATATTTTTTTTCAGTAGTATTTTTTCAGTAAGTATTTTTTCTGTAGAAAATTTTTGAAACATTTGTTCTATAAGAAAATTGTTTATAAAAACATTTTTTTCAAAAAAACTTCTTTGAATTTTTTATGTTATTCGTATTTTTTACTTTCAAGTTTGAAAAAGTATGAATTACTTTCAATTAGGTATTTTTACTTTTCTTTAAGAAAAAAGAAATTCGTAAATTTCGAAAATAGAGGTCCAAGAATTTCAACACGATTTGAATTTCAATTTTCGATGTTATAGTAAAAGTTGTGGATTTTAAATTATTATAACAGAGGTTTTATATTTTAGAATGTTTTTTCAAGCGTAAGATTAAACAAAAAATTATGAGAGATAAATGATACAATTTTGGAAATCAGTATTCTGAGACTAAAAATTTGCAAATAAAAAAATTACAAAACACGTATTCGTATAAAATTGATACTGAGATCATTGAGAAGAAAAGTTTTTACCAAGTCTGATGAAAAACTCATAAAAATAATTATTATTTTAATAAAAAATTACTAATATTTGGAATGGTTTTTTACATGATAGACAAAATTATGAAACGAATTTATATCTTATTATTCTTTAATCATGATTTTAGCAAGAAGAGTTTCTCTAAAAAAGAGGAATGTAATTAACAATATTTGAGATTTTTCAATAGCCTTATTTAGTTTTTTTTTCAGTCTCCATGCCCGATATTCGCACTTACATAAATATGAGCAATTTTCATCATATAACAACAACAAAAAAACATATCAAAAGCGTTTTAGACGTCTCAAATATTAACTATTACCAGGTATATAAGCTTAAATCCGCTGTTTTTTAATAATAAAAACACATTTGTTTCATGTAGAAAGCAAAAAAGAATTTTATTCAAAGTACTTGC
>JAPYZL010091000.1:0-20630 GCA_030522825.1 Platygaster orseoliae
TAATTTGATCTGAGACAGGATATCATAAATACTAACAAAATACAAAAGCATAAGAAATATATGAAATTATTTAGAAAATATTGAAGTTTGAATTTTCGACCAACGAATTCTAAAAATATTATAGCATCTTATAACAATACTAAAAATTTCATATGTCGTACAAAGATCAATTTTCGGAGCCGATTTCTTGATATTCCACAATAGGAATGATGAAACAATCATTTATTGAAGCTTTCGGCATATGTTTTAAATAAAAAGAAATAAATAATTTTTTTTTAAATGTATCAAAAAACATTACAATTTTAAAAAATACTGAAAAATCCTTCGATATCTGCATAAATTAAAAAGAAATGTGAGAAATACAAAAAACGAATTGAAACTCTAACACTATGTATGTTTTAATGTTCTTGAAAATGTGTAGAACTTTGAATCTTTGAGAATATTATTATAAAATTCCGTAAAATTACCATGAAATCTGTTTAATTGTATAAATACGAAAAAATTATTTAAAAAATGTTACCGGTTCTCTGTATAAAAGATACTGAATATCTAAACATTTATGAAAATTCAATTTAAATATGTATTTGAAATCGTTGAAATTTTCAATACGATTGTATCAAATTCTGAAAATTTTTCAACTAATCTGTGTTGAAAAAAAAAACACGAAAGAAAATTTGTTTGTAATTGGTTTCGTTATAACCTACCCAAATTCGATCAGTAATTTGATAGTTATTATTGCTATTAGAATAGTCATACAATGACTAAATCATTAGTAAAAATTGACTTTTGAATTAGTAATATTTGTATTTTTCACAGATACAACATTTAATAACGAATTATTTTTTTTTTACTAATAATTCAAGTAAAAAACTACTGATTGATTCGTCATTTCTTACTTTATCAAACAGTTAACTGGTTCCACTAATTGAGTTGGTAATTTTCAACTAGTTTCTAATAACCGGATTCCTACCAATTCAAATAGTAAAAAGTTACTATCGAATAGTTAAATTTGACTAATGTGATCTGAGAGTTATAGATGTTATAGTGAAAAGAAGTTCCTGAACAGTGATAGATCTTAGAAATGTATAATTTTTTTAAATTTTTTTTACAAAAATGATTATAAATAGAGAGGGGTTTTGGGGACTTAGACCTCTCCAGAAATTCAGGTAAAATTGAATATTTATTTTTCATAGAAATTAAAAGAGGAAAATCTAAAAATAAAAATTATTATAATTATCAAAAATATTGTATGAAATAATGAATAATTATTAATGAAATAAGTCATGACTACTAGAAATAAACTTACCAAAATCTTAAGGACATGAAGCATGGTTTCATGTAAGTTTTAAATATTGAACATGATTTTTGATGATAGTATTTAAAAACAACAATCCTGGCTTGAAAAATGAAATTTTTCATGAAAAAAAGTTGTGTTCATTAATTTTCGGCTAGAAAGGGGTAGAAAATTGAAATTTGAAAATTTGTTTCGAACCGTTGAATCATCAGAAAAAGTTATAATTGACGAAAATGCTTAAAATCTTAAGAATTTTAAACCTTAGAGCATCTATTTCTAAGGCATCAAGTTCTAAAGGAAAGAAAGACTTTTTGTCACAATTTCGAGATTTAGCTTTGCGTTGAGCTATGTAATACAATAAATTGTATTTACAACTGAAAATCTATTTAAATTTAAAAGAACAATATCATATCAATTTTTTTAGTGAAAATAAGGCTAGAATTCTAACTATGAACATAGTTTTCATTTTAAAAATTGGGCATCATATAGTTTCCTGACAGAAAACCTTGCTTGATCATCTATAAGAGTTCAATTTTATTTTTGATTTTACAACTATTATTATGAATAAATTTACAGGTGTTTGTTTATTTTTAGCAATTCGAACATTATTAGATTGCTGAGTACATCAGGCCAGTGAAAAAAAGATTCCCGGTCATTTTCCCGAACAGTCATTTTCCCGAAATGTCATTATTCCGAACGTATTATTTCCCGAATGACCATTTTCCCGAAAGTATTAATTTCCGAATTTCGGTTGGAATTTCACTTTTATTTCAATGATATACATTTATGAATTTCATAAGAAGAATCTTTAATAAAAAGAGTCATAGTAAAAGTTTTAAATTTGAAAATTGTAATTTTTATTTTATTTGAAAATTAAGAAATTAAAATTAAAAATTTTATTTTCAATTAATTTAAAAATACAATAAAAAATTTCATTTTTTAATGATAAATTTTTATCACAGTTTTGAAATTTAAAAATCGTAAATGCGTAACCACGGCATTTCTAGATATTAGGCTGATAGGAAAATTTCCCGTTCGGGAAAATTAAAAACCCTTCGGGAAAACGGATTCAGGAAAAATACCGTTCGGGAAAGAAAATTACCGTTCGGGAAAAAAGTTGTTCGGGAAAAGGGATTCGGGAAAATAGTCGGCAACGAAAAAAAATTCTTGCCTAGAATTTTTATATACATTCAGTAAGATTTCCAAATGGCAATCCAGTTAGGTTTTCAAATTGTACTTTTCTTTCATTTTTGTGATAGAATTTCATTGGTTTTTTAAACTGAAATAATATTTCACATTATCCTCTTACAATACACTACATTTAACCTCAAACAATACTTCACATTTATCAAGGCAATAATTTACAGAAAACTACTGAAAGGTTTGTAATTTTTTTACATACATCCACCATAAAAATTCGTCAAGATTTTCATTAAAAATCATAATACTTTTTTACGTTAAGTAATCACGCATTATCATCTATTGTTCTCCATGGACCTGTTACCAAAAGTCAGGTTCTTCCATCAAACACTTCATCTTTTCACCAGATAATCATCCAAACATCACATACACATACCTAAATCATACAAAAAAAATTGTATGATACTTTTAACTCTCTCCATATCAAGAATCAGGCAGACAAACTTATAACTCCAACCCTCTGACATCCAGATTACTCTCGATTGTCGTACATTCTAACGCTATACCGAACAAATTACCAAAGTTTTTCAATATAGCTCACGATTTTTCCGCTCGCCTCGTTATTCGAGGCAACATTTTAGGGGCAGCAAACGAATCTAGTCTTTTCTTAAGAACTATCCACTCACATACGATCCCCTGCGTCTACTCCAACTCCAACTAGGTTACTTCGCTCGAAACTTTCTAATGTACTCGAAATAAAAAAGACAATCGATAAAATTCCAAAACCCTGAATTCCCTTCAATTACAACTTCAGACAGGAAAAATCATTCAACACGTTGGAAACAATTTTTGTTTCCTCTAGCAAGGGTGAGAAGTTTGATTTCCGAAAGGGAAACTCAGACGTTCGGTTCTCGCGTGTGCTGACGAAGCTGTGATTAACGTCTAGTCAAAGAGAGAGCTTTCGAACGTCAGCTCCTTAAATAGGATGTCGACAATAAGTCCACAATAAGGCAGCAAACAATGCCTCGTTGACACCGTCCCGTACAGTCGTGTAACCATGAATAATGTACGGCGCTCCACGTGAGTATTTCACGAGTTCATCAGATATGATCGTTGACGTTTCAGGCACTTTGCGTGGTAATTTCCACTCCGCGTTTGTGTGAAACGGATTGCAGTGTGTTCCACAAGCAATCCTGATATTCCAAGTTTCCGTCTTATTGGGGAACAAATTATCCAAGATTAAAAAAAAGAAAAACGATTTCGCGCCACGCGTTTTTTTTTCGTATACTCCGAAACGCGACAAAGGAACGTATGAAGCCGGAATAGAATCACACGATTAGATGACTTGTCGACCAAGGAGGAATTGTATTTTTGCAAACTTGTTTCGCCGAAACAAATTGGAGGGTTGGCTCAAGGCAGGTATAGGTAAATGGCAACGTTCCGTGGGTGTCGAAAGAGGGAAAGTACGAAGAGGGAAGAGGGGTGGGGGGAGGGGGATGAGGTGGCACTGTCTTTCTCCTTTTATTAGAAAAAAAGCAAGACAACGAATTTAAAGAAGAAATGGGTTCTGCCTCGGTCCCAAAGCAAGCCTGAGACGGAATAACACGAAACGATGCTAAGTCGCTGCTTCTGGAGCATCCCAGAACCCTCTTGTATTCCGAGGCCCTGCCTACTTCTCACAAAGAGATGCACAAATTGCCTTAAAACTTCGTTTCCCCGAAAGAAGGACTTTTTGATTGCATTACCTTTCTCTCTCTCTCTCTCTCTCTCTCTCTCTCTCTTATTCTCTGTCTTCACGATTGATTCCAAAACGGCCGACGACGAAATTATCGAGATGTCTAGCAATGGGACAAATGAAATTTTTTTGGTTATGGAAATTCGATCTAAATTCGAAATTTAAATTTTCTAGAACGACTCGATTTCCATGCACGCGATTAAGGCTTATTTCATGGTGCTCGATGAAGCGCAAAACTAGCGAAAAAACAAAAAAAGGGCGCGGAATTTCGGAAGGCTGTTTGGTCAGATAAATCGGATCCAAAGGGTCAACAAGTTTGCTGAAGACGAACACCAGCTGGACGAACGCGCCTCGAGATTTTTCGACTGTTTGCACAGCACGCACACTGGGCTATATCGGGATTTGAATAAGCTCCTTCGAACCCTCCTGGGCAAGCATGTCCGTTCGCGTACTTTTTCCCGTTTGTCGCGATAAGGTAAGCAGTTGGGCAGCAGAAAAATTTATTGACAGACTTTTGTGATTTTTGCGAATTTCACGGAGGGCCGCGTTGCACATCGAACTTATGGCACTTTTCGGTTCGTTTGGCATCTGAAGGGATTTTCCTGGCATGCATTGAATGATTTTGTTCTTTCGGTGTAGGAATCGTGAGAGTCAACTGCGGAAAGTTTGCGAAAAAAAAAGGATTTATAGTGAGTAGATAAGACTAGACTCTATTCATCAAAATTTTTTTGGGTGATGTAACTGAAGAATATTACACGGTTTTTTGAACAGAATCGTAAAAAATGTTAACAAGTCATGAACAGTATCAAAATTCTTGAATTTTTGAGGAATTTTTAACAGGATCAAAATTTTGAAAGGTTTCTTCATCTTTTAATATTTCCAGAATTTTGAACATAACACGAATCTTTGAAAAATGTCCCAATTTCATGACTTTTATATAACTTACAATATTTTTGAACAAATTATTGATACTTTTAGAGCTTTTCCGATTTTTCTGGAAATATGAAAAAAATTTTCTTCGGAAAAATATGAAAATCAACACAATTTAGGAGATTTCATTACAGTTTCTAAAATTGTATGTATTTCTAGGAACGATTGACGATGAAAAAAATTCGAGATTTTTAAAAATATATTTTGAATTTCTAGACCTTTATAAACTCATTTGAAATTCGTTTATATGATTATTATTCAGACGTTTTTGAATTATAAATACAGTTTTTCGAAATTTCAATTTTAGAATAATGACAATCCGTCTATTATTCAGAAGAGATATGATAGTTTTGAATTTTTACAAAATTGAGTTACATTTTCTGCAGTTCAACAAACTTTCAGAATTTTTCGGAATGGCTGATGATTTTGGAAGATTTTGATGTTTTTGAAGAAGTCGAAATTTCAAGAATTCGTAATTTAAAAAAGACTTAAGGAAACTTTCAAAAATTTCATTTAATTTTCCATATGATTCAGATTATCTGCACTTTTAAATTCCCTTTTTAATGTTCCAAATTTTTGTTTCAAAATGAAATAACATTATGTTCAATCTGGAGATATATGAAATTCATATATATTTTCCAAATATTAACAATTATTTTGGTGTTTTTCTAAGTAGTTAAAGAAATTTTACAATTTTCTATGTTGTTAATTTTCAGAATAGTTTGGAATGGCTGACAATTTCGAAAGATTTTATGTTTTTGGAATGGTCGAAATTGAAAAAAATTCTGAATCTAATAAATACTCAATAAAACTTTCGAAATTTGAATTTAATTTGCTATGTGATTCACATTATCTGAAATTTTTTTATTCCTTTTTCAGTTTTCCAGATTTTTATATGAAAATTAAGAAAATCATGTTCATTCAAGAAAAATATGAAGTTTATGAACATTTTTCCAAATTAAAAATATTCTTGAATTTTTTATAATAATTGAAAAAATGTTCAAATTTTTTATATTTTTCAATTTTCAGAATATTTCGAAATGGCTGACGATTTTAGAAGATTTAGATGTATTTGGATAAGTCGATATTACAAAAATTCTCAATTTAATGAACACTGAAGAAAACTCAAAATTCAAATTGAATTTGCTATACAATTCATATGATCTGCACTTTTTTCATTCCTTTTTCAGTTTCCCAGATTTTCATTTTAAAATGAAAAAACATTATGTTATTTCAAAAGATGAATAAATATCATTGACATGTAACAAAATGCTATTAATTTTTAGGATATTTGAAGCAATTAAAAAATTTTTTAATTTTTCAGGTTTTTTAATTTTCAGAATATTTTGGAGTAACTGACGATTTCAGAATATGTAATGTTTTTTGATTGGTCGAAATTTGAAAATTCTGAATCTAATAAACACTGAAGAAAATTTTAAAATTTTCATTTGATTTGCCATATGATTCATATTATAGGCACTTTTTTTATTCCTTTTTCAGTTTTCAAGATTTTTATTTGAAAATGTGAGAACCTCATGTTAATTCTGGAAAAGTATGAAGTTCACGAACATTCTTCAAAATTCAACAATTTTTTCGAAAATTTTTTAAGTGGTTGAAAAAGTTCTTTAATTTTTTATGTTTTTTGATTTTCAATGATTCCGAAAACTCCGAATATAATTCAAATCCTCTACTAATTTCTGGTACAGTAAGATTATATCTAACTTATTTAGGTTCTTGATGATTTTTTTATATTTTTGAAGTTTTTCAGATTTTAACTAAAAAATGTAAAAACAATGTAACGCATATTTCCAAAAAATATTGCTGAAGTTGAAACTACTATCAACCTATCAAAATAACACTTAACATATTTGACAAATTTAAAGTAATAAATGTTTCAATGTTTTCACTGAATTTTTCATTGAAGTTTTTTATTCAAGTTTTCGATTGAATTTTTGATTGAAGTTTTCATTGAATACAATGTTGCTCTCTATTATAAGACAATATATTGTTTTCGAAGAATTCTGAGATTTTCTGAACATTCATTTTTCATCTTTAAACATTCCTAATCACTCTTACTGTAAAAATTCTTACTGAACTCTGAAAAAATCATATCTGTTTTCGAAATCTATTAAAACATCAATCCAAACTTAATTCATAAACAATATTAATATCTTCTTATCTTATTTCACAACCAAATCCTATACTTAAATAACTACAACTCTATTATTTCCCACTGACCAAAAAGATCAATATTCTGAAAATCCCTCAGACTGTTCAATTAAAAACAACTTTAATTCCCATTACTCCTCTCAAACACAATCACTAAAAAAAGAAATCATCCTCATCTTCACAACAATCCTCGAATCTCCTTCAGAATAAAACACCGATTTCACTGCTCTAACTGACGATTCTTTGAATGAACAAGCAAAACAGAACAAGTTTTTAGGGAAAAAAGGTTAAATGTAATTGGTTGCATTTTTAACGAGTACTCGGATCGCTGTGTCTTTGTTCTTGACTCCAAGATCTTCCATTGTCTTCAATCTTACAAACAAGCAAGTCCTTTCGTGTTATTGTCTCATCCACGTTCCCGTCTAAAGCTTTGAAAAGACTGCAACATCTACCCAGCCAGGCTTAAATCGCTCCTTCAATAGAATTGCAATCATCATCCAAACTTTGATAATGCATCCAACTTTCGAGTACGCTCCGGATCAAAGGACGAAATTTTCCGCCATCGGCGTTCGATTACTACAAATCGATGGGTTACAATTTTTCAAATTTTCATACTCATGATAGTCCTCACGAGTCCATATCAGATCCAAACGTACTCGTGTGTAATTGCTAAGTTTTTATGATAATCGATTGTCGATAGTGTTTACCCATAAATTTTGACTTTATAGAGATAAGCGTTCGTATCGCCAAAATATTGCGAATGGGCATTCGGGATTATTCGCGGCGCTGTATTTCAATTTCACTTTTTATCTATAGTCGGGGTAAAAGCTGCTGCGGAAAATATAAATTCAACGAAATTTGTTAATGAGTATAAATGCAAAACTCATTTAAACAAATACAACGATTTTCACCCATCAGTAAACAGTGTTAGGTTGCACTGTTAAACTGGGTTCAAAACCGAATTTCCTGTACTTAAGGGCCTAGCGTGAAGTACTCTAGGGTTGTTTTAGTTTTTATGACATCGTTAAACCGATGGCAGTGCTCTGGCCGATCGATGTAAGCAAGTTCCGCGCGCGTTAGGTTGCAGTTCGTTATAATGTAAGCCACCTTGCTTTCAGGCCGGTAATGCCAATTCTCTGCCATTCCAATTAAGATAGTCGTTGAGGAATGGAAATGACCTTTTTCATATTGCCCAGAAAGATCGCAATTTAGGCACTTGGAATATCCTTCAATTGCGACCAGATAGCAACCAATTAAATTTTTCTTTATGAATGCGTCAAAAATTCAAACCCAATTCTTCTTCTACATGAAGAATATCACACGTAACATGAATCAAATTCCATGTCTCGCTTGCTCAATCGCAAAACCAGGTTCCACCTCTTTCCACAGAACTCGTACTTGTCAGGGTCAAAATTGGTTCTGATCACGCAACATACTACTCGTCATCTCCCATGATACATTCGAATATCTCAAACGTTTCCACGACATTGCGAATTCGAAATCCGCATTTCGAACATTTAGGGTCTTTGCAGCAACTAGCACGACCGAAGGTACATGACAGCTCATTAAAATGTTTAGTTACGACGGCGATGTCATTTCTTTTTACGCGCGGCGCTATTGGGATTTCGTAGGATATCGAAGTAGTCGATTTTGCGAGCGGAGTTATGAAAACCCTGGTTCTGTGTAGCAGCGAACGACTCGTACTATTCAAAGAAAATCCATTTATGTATCAGCGAGCCCAATCCAGGATACACTAATGGTCGAGCAGTCTATTGCTGATACAACTATCCAGACAGCTGCTGCTGGCACTCGGAATTATATATATTTCCAGTGGATGTTCGTGCGTGAAAGAGATTTCAATTGCCGATACGATTTTCAGATATATTCATGTCTCTGTCGGTGAAAGAAAATTGAGATGCATTGCCTCGGTCTCTGAAAAGATGCGTTATAATATCGACACCTACGCTCCGAATGTTTCGTGCCACGAGTCAATGAATTGCATTCATTGGCTTCTACTGTGTATCGCTGGGAAAATCCTCGGCGAAAAAATTATTGCGTTTCTGGATAACGAGTATTCATGGTGCACTTTTTTTCCCTTTTTTTTTCAAAGCCGCGGTACTCGGCTCGTAAAATGTTGGTTTTTGCCGAGTGAACCGTGAGTTGAATTTTCGTTCTAACCAGAGAGGAGTTCGTTCTTTTTGATAGGGAATTGTGATACAGTGGTGTAGCGAGGGAGGGGCGAAGGGGGCAGCCGCCCCGGGCACCAAATCAAAGGAGCAAAATAGGATGAAAATTTTAACCTGGGTCGCCGATTTTATCATTTTCCGAAGAAAAAAAATAAGAATCAACTACGTCTGACTTCAAATGTTTAAGATACTTCCTAAAGTGCCATATTTGAAATTCTAAGAAATTTCACTGTGCCTCATTCGGAATTCGAAGACACTTTTCGATGTCCAAAACACTTTTCCAGATGTTTTATGAAAATTGTAAGACGCTTCTAAACGTATAAGTCACTATTTTGAGTGATAAATGCAACAATTTACGACAATCCTCGAAGTGTCTTTTTTTAAATTAAAAGACCATTGAAAGTATCTTTTCCGAAATTCTCAGAAATTTTCAAGTGAATAAGAAAATTCTAAAACTGACTTTTTCAAAGTTCCGAGATATTAAAAAATGCCTAAGACACTTCTTAAAATGACGTATTTGAAATTCTAAGACACTCAAAAGTGTCTTTTTCAAAATGCTATGACACTCGAAAGTGTCTTTTGCAAAATGCTAAGACACTTCAAAGTGTCTTACCTAGGATTCTGAGACAATTTTACGTTTTTTATACTGAATTATGAGACAGTTTTTTTTATTCAAAACACTTTTGAAGGTGTTCTGAGAAAATTCTAAGATACTCATAACTATGTAAATAAGTCAAACTCATAATTCTTATCGTAATTAATTACAAATTTGTAGACGATTTCTGAAATATCTTCTGAAAATTCAAAGATATTCTGAAGTATCTTTTCTAAAATTGTAAGACTTTTTTCAAAAAAAAAAAATCCAAAGATATTCAGACATTTCTAAGGAACTTAACAAAATGTCTTACTCGAAAATATAAGACAGTCAGCGTCTCATTCGGAATTTTAAGACACTCTTGAATCTCTGAGATACTTGGTACAGTCTCTTATTTGGAATCAAAAGATACTCGGTAGTGTCTTGTTCAAAATGCGAAGACACTTTTTAAAATGCCTTTTTTGAAATTCTAAGACACTCGAAAGTGTCATGCTCGAAATGCTAAGACACTTCTTGAAATGCCTTATTTCAAATTCTAAGACACTCGAAAGTGTCTTGTTTAAAAAGCTAAGACACTTCAAAGTGTCTTATCTAGGATTTTCAGACACTTTTATGTTTTTTATACCGAATTATGAGACACTTTTTTATGTTCAGAACAGTTTTGAAGGTGTTTTAAAAAAATTCCAAGACACTTTGAAACGTCTGACACACTAATTCTAAAAGTAATTTATTACAAATTAGTAGACACTTCTTGAAGTACCTTTTCTGGAATTGTAAGACACTTTTCAGAGTGTCTTTGGAAATCCAAAGATATTCATACATTCCTAACACACTTTACCAAATGCCTTACTCGAAAGTCTAAGTCACTTAGCATCTCATTCGAAATTTTAAGACACTCTCGAATATTCGAGATACTTCGTAAAGTCTTTTATTTGAAATTATAAGACACTCCAATGTGTCTTATTCGGAATTTCAAAACATTTTCAATGTCCAAGACACTTTTCGAGGTGTTTTATAAATATTCGAAGACACTTTTAAACGTCTAAGACACGACTTGAAGTGATTTATATAAAATTTGATGACAATCTTTGAAGTCTTACTTTTAATTTTAAGTCCTTGAAAATTATCTTTTTTGGATCTCTAATACACTTTCAAGTGTCTAAGATACTTTTTATAGTGTTTGTGAAAAATTTGTAACATATTTTGAATTTACGAAACACTTCTCAAAGTATCTTATTTGAAATTCGAAGTCACTTCAATGTATCTTATTTCGAATTTTGAGACACTTTTTAATGTCAAAAACATTATCTAAAACGAATGCCATTGATTTTTTCAAAAGGTCATTTCATTAGGGGGGGGGGGGGCATTTCCTCCATCGTGCCTCGGGTGCCGAAATGTCTTGCTACGCCAATGTTGTGATACGATAGCTTTGAAACTCAAACGTTATTTTTTTATTTGAGATGAAGGAAGAGGTCATTTTGAAAAAATATACAATATCGATTTCAATTTGTAACCAACTTACCCGACTTGAGGATAAAAATTCTATCAATTTCATTCCTTCTCCAGACTTGGCAAATTCTGAAAATGATGTAATCTCGGCGATTCCAGTAAAATCAAAGTTCTTTAGCTCCAATTCCACGTTAGATTAGCGCGATCTCCGATGACGCCATTATCCAAGACCTTTTACTTCACTGTGAATTTTCCCTTGCCTTCACTATTTTCGCCTTCATCTGTTCCTGAGAGCTTGATTCGTTTCCCGGGAAGCTGGCCAATCCCAACCACCTTACCAACACGTTGTCACAATTACCAGCTCTGGCCGGAAACTGCGACGGGATGCAACTTTTGAAAATTTCCTATTAAAAATAACGGCAACCCAGAGCTACGTGTCGCGACCGCACTTCAAGTTAATTGGAATCGGGATTTACTCTCTGAGATGTGTATTTCGAATTAAACTTTGCAAATGTAAACGCTGCGGTTTTATCGATACTGGGATTCTCGTTTCAGATAATCTAGAGTTTTTTTCAAAATTTCCCCGTTTTTCGGTCAGAGAATGAAGTTGTAATTAACGCCTAGCGAGATATTTTAATAAAGCCTTTTGTTCAAAGAACTTGTTAGATCGCGCGTTACACAATCGAGTTCCTCTCGTGCCGCAGAACAATGGTGAGCTCGGAGTTCAACATTCATTATGCGCTTTCGGTGTCTCGTGAGTCGCGGTCACTAGCTTAAATTCAAGTGTAGGCGTTATTATTAGCTAGGCAGAAATGACAAGTGATGTTTTTAATTTTGAGAAAATTGATTTGTTTACTTTTGGGTGAATGGTTTTATAGGGTTTTAACTTCTAAAGTTAAGGTTAAGTTGATTACGATTTCTTGTAGAAATAAAAAAAAGCCATTAATTGATGATCCTGATTTCAAAGTAATTTCAACCTTTACCTTTTAATATGTCCAGGTATTGTACATCAAAATCTTTCAAAGGACCCTTATTTCAAAGAACCCAAAATTCACTCGGTGTTTCAGAATTCAAGTCATTGAATTGCAGCCGCAGAAATCGTTTCCCTAGGCCCTGTATTTTTCGTTCATTTATTCGCACACACATATCAAGTGTCGTTGCGTGCACGCTGCGTCCAGGATCGCGCTACACTCGCCAAATTTTCACGCAAAGTGCTTTTAACGTTTTATGAATGCGGGGACAAACGTTACAACTACTCTCCCTATACATCGCACACATGTAACTAAATTGTGTGCGTGTTGGAGCGCACCTTTTGAAGCCATTCGGCTAATAAACGCCAATAATGCCCCAGCATTATAACGAAATATAAATACATATTTACTCTGAAAACGCTGTGATGGAGAAGACCGAAAAAGTGATTTCGATGGGAGAAAATAACAAGTTGGCGGCACGCGTGACGTCTAACCGGCTTATTATAAATTGATCTAATCTATATGCATTAAAAGCTTGTTTCGATCGTCGGTTCACGTGGCGTTTCGCGGTTCGATAATACTCTATGGATATTCAAATCAGTTGAGTTTATCAAATTTATCGCTGTCGCCTCAGTTTGAACGCCACTACATCGCGGGAATTGGAATTGAGCTCTCGGACCAGCCACGGCTTTTCTTTTTTTTTCCTCTTTTTTCCGTGCTCTGTATTTGACCCGGGATATAATCGTTCGGTTTTTTAACGCCGCAAAAGTCGGCTCCCGTTCATTTCAGTCGAGCTTTTTTGCGTAATCGAGTCAAGAAATTGAACCCCCGACAGTTTTGATGCGTGTTTGTTTTATGAATCGATAAGTATCATGTGGAATTGATGGACAGATTCACTTTCGGTGAAAGTATATGTTTTTTGATGATTTTTTATAATGCCCTGAGGTATGGTCGTGTTGATTATGTGGCTATAAGTCGATTGGGGCGAAATTTCGAGAGGTGCATTCGAGTGGAAAAGCTTTACATAATAGTTTTAATGTTATACTTGGCATTTTTTCTTAAATTGAGAGAAGTGGTTTTGATGAAAAAAGTAAAAGTTCAAACAGGTTTTGAAACATTTAAAATGAAGTTGAAAAAAGAATTTGGTTGGCTCGAACAAACGTTTGGTCGTTATTTGACAAACCAAGTATTTGATTTACTAACATAAATTGAAGACGAATATAGTATATATTTTGTTGATAGAAAAATATTCCTCTTTCAGACAAACAAATTAAAATTAGCAGAAATGTAAATTTTTTTCACTCAAACAAAATTTGTTGTAATCCAATAAAATTTTTTGTCCTTAATTTGGTTGGTCAAATACTATACATTTGTTTGAGCCAAGAAAATCGGTTTTTCATAGTATAAAATTTTGTCTCAATAACCTCAATTTTTTTCAAATGACTTAAAGTCTCAAGTATATTATTTTGACTAAATTCATTTTTTTTATTGAGAAAAATATTTTTTTTAGTGATTATCTGACTCAAGCTATTATTTGCAACGAACTTTAGGACATAATTTATTACGTAAAAAATTAACAGGAAATATTATCTTATGGTATTGATGATAAGGTTTTTCAAATTTTAAATAAAACTCTCAATAATTCCGAAAGAATTCAAAACTACTAAAAATCTTAATAAAATTTAATTATTGTCAAATTAATTAGGAAAATTTGATAAAGTAAGCAACTAGTAAGCAACTCTTGTTCATAAATTTGACAATTTTGGAATTGTGCATTAATATATAAATAATTAAATAAATAAATAAGTAAATAAATGAATAAGAAAATAAATAAATGAACAAATGAATGAATAAATCATGAAATATAAATATATGATACAAATCAAAGAATCAATCAATTAACAAACCAATAAATAAATTCATAAATGAATAAATAAATACATCAAGAAATGCAGAAATCAATAAATGAAAAAATAAACGAATCAATCAAAAAATAAATGAATCAATCGATACATAAAAGAGATAGTTAAATAAGAAATGAATAAATAACTTGAAAAATAAATAAATAAATAGAATTTTTGTAATAAGTAAGTAAATAAATAAATAAACAAATTAACAAATGTATAAATAAATCATAAAATATGAATAAATAAAGAAACATTAATAAATAAATCAATCAATCAATCGGTCATTCAATCGATCAATAAATAAATGAATAAATCAATAACTATAAAAAAGATCAAGAAAAAAGTTAATAAATAAGTAAATGAATAAAAAAAATAAATAAATATGTGAATTAATACATAAATAAATAAATTAATCAATAAATCAATTTATAAATATATAAGTAAATCAATAGATACATAAATAAACAAATCAATAAATAAATATAAAATTAAAAAATTTTCAAACTTTCAAATATTGGTGATAATTTCAGAGAATTCAAAAAACTAGGAAAATTTTATGATGAGTCCATAAACTTTAGAAATTGTGTTTATTATTAAATTTCATCGTGATGTGCATGATAATAATTTCTTATTTTATCCTTTTCATCTGGAAAACTTTAAAGTATCACAAAAATTACAAAAAACTGAATACAAAGAACATATTTGTATAAGATTTACTGTATTGAATAGTTCCTTGAAGAATTAATTGTCGAAGAATGTAGGCAAATTGAAAAAAAAAAACTTTGAAACTGCGTTCATTATTATACATATTTTATAGTTTATGAAAAGCTCATTGGCTTTTAATAAACTTGAAAATCTCTAAATTGTTATTATATTGAAAAAGTTGGGAAACATTGTCAATATTTAAGATTCTCACATTTGAGAAACATAAAAAGTTTTACATAAGCTGAACAAACTTCCAAACCATTTGAAAAGCTAGCAAGTTTAGAAAATTATCAAATTTTCAAAAATCAAGTAAAATGATATAATATCCAAAATTGAATAATTATCTCTAATACAATAGAATCCTAAACATTTACTAAATTCAAGCAACTGATAATAAATTTTGTAAATAATGTTTGTCATCTTATTTCTTTAATACATGCCTGTGTATTTCTACTCATTTTTAATGAAAAACTTTTAAACTCCAAAAGTATCAAGAATTCCAAAAAATGCTTATAAGTTGGACAGACTTCCATAAAATCCATGAATTCTAAAAGTGTTCATATTATGCTTTAAATTTATAAAATTCAACTTACCTAAAAAATTTCGTTGATTCTCCAAATTTTTTACGATTTGGTTTAATTATAATTCACAAGTTGATGCATTTTCGTGTAAATGTTTTCATGCGCTTCACGCATTTAATGTTCCAAGTAATTGCAAAACAAAAAATCCATAATTTAAAGTTTTTCATCGATTACGTGCACAAATAAAAAAAAAACAATTGACAGAAAATCTATTTACGACTCAAAAAAAACTACAAATTTATAAAAAAATGTTTTTTTAGCAATAATACAAAAGACCCTTCCAAAACGAATAGACTTTGCTCATCAGAACATTCTCAATTCAGAAATCGCGTGACAAAAAAGACTTATTCCCGAAAATCATAGACTCTGTTAGGTCCATATTTCATAAATAACGAGATGTTCCAGACGTTGTAAAGTTTCGGATTCCACGTGTTATTATAAAGAATATTTCGTTTTGATTTTGTGTGTCCCATATGCCAGATGGTGCATGCGTGACATTCTACCGTTGTTGGAAAAAATTTCATTCGCCTCGCGTGAAATCGAAAATATGACGTGTGTTTAATTTCATTCCTTCTGGTTTAAACGCTGCCAACACGCGATTACTAGAAATCATCTTGGGTTATAATAGAATTTCGAATCATTTCAGCATCACATAATTTTCTCGATTCACTACAAAGAAACCGCTGTTTCTGTTTTTTACTTTTCATGTACTAAAGTGGTTATTTTATATCAGCTTTTCTTGGAATGCCTTGCACCCTGAATTTTTTTCAATTATTTACGGATTTTTAAATTCACGAAAGAAAGGTTTTTTTATGAAAGTTGGATGGAAAAGGTTCTTATGTAGAAAATATAATCTTATTTTTATAATTTTTTATAAGTATAAAAAAACCATTTATATTATTATTTGCAATATATTTTTAATTATATATTTTTCTTATTTTCTAAATCTAATATTCTCTGAAAATAGGATATTCATGAAATCACTAAACAAAGAACGAATTTCAGGAATCGTTACTACAGTGACTGAAATTTAGTAAATTTTCAGTATAGAGACATCACATTCCGTAGATTTCTATCTGGAAAAGGGAGAGAAATACCGAATTATCCCGGACACTTTTATTGCGAGGATGTCACGTGTGATGCGCCAGAGAGGAATTCGTCTGGTCTTAGTTTCGCGAATAATAGTCATTGCCGCGCTCCCTGCATTCAGTGCTCGCTATGAAAATCGATCAAGCATCAACCACGATTATTTAAATGCAGTCGTACTTTGATTTCTATGCACCAAAGCTGAATTCACTAATGACCAAAAAGATAAAACAGTGACGGTGAATTTCTTCTGAAATTGAATTAAAAAAAAATAATATATGGGCACAAAAGTAGAGAAGGATTTTACGGATTTGAACCACTCCTAAATAATGTAATAATTAATAATTGTTTCATTTAAGAATAAGCATAGAAAAAAGGAATAAGCGAAAATAATGAAAATGAATGAAAATGCTAAAAATTGCAAAATAAAGCGCTGACTGCAAGATGATGATTTTTAAAAATTATGTGATCGATTAAAATAAGAATGAAAAATAATGAAAATAGGTAAAAATGTTCGAAAATGTACTTACTGAAATCTAGAGAGCGTAAAAAATTGTTTATTGTTAGTTCTAAAAAAAGAATAAAATCCGGATTCCTAATTTTACTAACTCAAAAATAACAGTAATCGTAGTTTCAGTATTTTTTTGAAATTATGAAGGTTTAGTTAGGATGACGTAGAAAAAAAATTTTAAGAATTGTTATGCCACAGTGATGGATAAAAAAAAGGAATTTACAAAAATTTGAAAATCTAAAAAACTATGAACTCTAGAGCTTCAAATTATAGAAATCTAAACATAAATTTACAAAAATTATTAACAAACTTTTAAGAAATACTCATTGTAGGAGTATATTAAAATTCTATGATAAACTGTTTTTAAAAAAATCTGAACAAATAAGTACGATTTATGAAACTTAGGATTCTAAACCATCGAGTTCTTGAAAAACGTACAGAAAAATTTATAGAAATATAAAAAATTCTCTACAATGCTACAAAATCTTATAGACACTTTAAAAAGTACTCAAATTGAAAAAATCTATCAAATATTCAAAGTTTATGTAGATCAAATTCTTATAACATATTGGAAAATACTGGAAATCTATGATATTTCGAGTTCTAGATTATCGAATTCTGAAAATCTATAGTTATTCGTATAAATACAAGTAATCTCTACAAAAACCAAAAAATAGTAAATAATTGTATTAATAACGTTAAACATGTAAATTCCATAAATTGTTGATATTCATAAAAAATATATTTGTTTTGAGATTTCATGATTTTAAATTTTCGTGACTCTTTAAAAGTACTCAAATTTAAAAAATCTATCAGATATTCAAAATCTAGGTAAATCAGATTTTTTCAACATCATTTAAAATAGTAGAAATGTTATAAATTTATAAAATTGTTATAAAATATTATTAACAACAGTAAAAATATGATGCAATTATTACAATAGTGGAAATATAAGAAATATATAAAATATGAAACATATTATCAATATTATAATAAAAATAGATATATTATTATAATAACATTGAAACGATAAATTTTCAAATTCTGAAAATCTATAGAGTAAATCGTAGAAATACAAGAAATCTCTACAAACACCGAAAAATAGTACAAAATTGTATTAATAACGTAAAACAAATAAATTCAAGAAATTCGTGAAATTCATAGAAAATATATTTTATTTGGTATTTCACGATTCTTGATTTTTGATCAGAAATAAAATTACTGTCAGAAATTCGGAAAATTCATAGAAAATGTATTTCTTTTGAGATTTCACGATTTTTTATTTTTGTGACACTTTGAAAAGTACTTAAATTGAAAAAATCCATCAGATATTCAAAATCTAAATAAATCTAATTTTTTGCAAAATCATTTAAAATAGTAGAAATGTTATAAAATTGCTATAAAATATTATAAATAATCGTAAAAATATAATTCAATTATTATAATAGTAGAAATATAAGAAATATATAAAATATAAGATTTATTATCAGTATCAGTATAAAAATAAATATATTATTATAATAATACATTGTGTTACACGTCAGTCCAGGAGGAAGGGTAACGGCAACAGGGGGGGGGAGAGCGAGGAGGAAAAGATGGTTACCTGGAGCCGGGACGGCTACCTCACCTCCCTCATCTTAGTCTTTAAGAGGGGGCACACAACTGCCAAAAAAGAATAAGGTATCTTATGAAGCAACAAGCTTATCTTTATCTTCACACCAAAGTAATGGATATTGCGGTTGGTGAAGGGCGAATTATGCCACGCTCTTCACCCACTGCTTAACCTGCTACAATCATAATCGGACTGCGGGAAAAAGTAAAGCAGTAGCCACCTAGGCGGTGGCTACCCGAAGCTCGGGCGGCGCATGCGTGGACGCTTCAAAAGGAAAATCGTGCGCATTTGACGCACAACAATTGAAACGATAAATTTTCAAATTCTGAAAATCTATAGAGTAAATCGTGGAAATACAATAAATCTCTACAAATACCTAAAAAAAGTACGAAATTGTATTAATAACGTGAAACATATAAATTCAAGAAATTCGTAAAATTCATAGAAAATATATTTCATTTGGTATTTCACGATTCTTAATTTTTGATCAGAAATAAAATTACTGTCAGAAATTCGTAAAATTGATAGAAAATGTATTTCTTTTGAGATTTCACAATTTTGGATTTTTGTGACAATTTAAAAGTACTCAAATTGAAAAAATCTATCAGATATTCGAAATCTACGTATATCTAATTTTTTATCAACATAATTGAAATAGTAAAAAAGGTTATAAATTTAATAAATTGTTAAAAATTTTATTAAAAAAAGTAAAAAAATTATACAATTGTTATTATAGTAGAAATATAAGAAATATATAAAGTAGTGGAAACATAATAAATATTATAATTGAAATAGATATATTATAATAATATATTGAATGCTAGATTTTCCAATTCTGAAAATCTATAGAGTGAATCGTAGAAATACAAAAAATCTCTACAAAGACCGAAAAATAGAACAAACTTGTATTTATAACGTAAAACAAATAGATTTCAGAAATTCGTTAAATTCATAGAAAATATATTTCTCCTAAGATTTAACGATTCTTAGTTTTTGACGATCTGGTTTCGGTAGTGAAATTTTCAAAATTCTCGAATTTCAGAGTACAGAGTTACATTTTTTCCAAATTGATTTTGGTAACTTTAAGGTCACTAATGTTAGAATTTTTTTCTATATTGCAAGTACGTTTCATATTTACTCATTATTTATACAACTTGAAGGGTTTCCTAATATTTTTCAATTTCCATATAGCTTTCTGAAATGCGATGCTCCAAGAATAAAAGTATTCTAAATATTTCGGATATTTCATAAAATACTAAGAAAATAACATCGAGACAGATGTTCTCAAAAAAATTACATTTTGTATATATCAGATTAGCTGTGTCTTTTCTGCGGTTTCTTCATATAAATTAAGAGGCTTAGTTCCATTGAAAAAATTCAAAAAAAAAAGTTTTATAAAAAAATTAAACTTAAGTTAGACTCAGTGCCTTGTACATACATTATTTATTGATGTCAGTGATATTCAACTTCATATCAGTAATGATATTTCATTTTCTGCAAAATAGAAATTCTTCATGACTATTTCAATGCTCGAAATCTAAACATAAACATAGATAAATTGTTGGTTACAGCAACCATTGATTTAGTAAAATTTGAAACCATCAAAGTTTTGGGTAATATAACAAAAATTTTAGACATGATCACCAAATTATTAATTATTGTACTAGGTGCGCAACTAAGTTCTCGCTGTTTTTTCGATAAAAATGTAACTTTATTATAAAAAAACTCTTACATCTGAATCATTCAAAGTATTGCCCAT
>JAPYZL010091019.1:0-10480 GCA_030522825.1 Platygaster orseoliae
CTGAATTCAAATTCCTGGTATCTTCCTGTTTATTAAGTGTGTCGTCTGTACTTTTAATAAAAACCATCTCTGAAATCTCCCGTTTAAATCTATTTCCTTTTCTATCTAATACTTTCACATTATCCCAATCAAAATCGTGCCCTGTATTTATTATATGGTTCGTCAAAACGTTATTGCCAGAAGACATCAATCTTATATTATTCATATGTTCCTTTAGCCTCGTCTTCAAGTTTCTCTTTGTCTGGCCAATGTAAGAAAAATTACAACCCTTGCAATAAATTCTATATACTACTCCTTGTTGTTCGAAAAACTCTAATCTATCCTTTCCTTTTTTATTAATACTAGTATATAATTTATTATCAATTTTATTAATAATTTGAATATCATGTTTCCGAAAAATCTTCTTCAATTTCAATTCCAAATTGTCAACAAAAGGCAATACCATTACTTTTTTATCTGAGATACCCTTATTTTTACTATTATCAGAACTAGTGTTAAGGTAATGGATACGTCTCTGTATATGTCTCTCAATGAAATCCTCAGGATAGTTATTCAATTTCAAAATCTCTCTAATAATACCAAAATTCTTATAATGAAATCTAAAATCAGAAAACTTCAGGTTCTTATCAACTAAACTAGTGACTGTACTAATCTTTTGATGTATCGGGTGTTTCGAATAATAATTTATAAATCTCTGTGAAGACGTTGGTTTTAAATACCAATCAATGTCAACACCATTTCTATTATTATTAATCAACTTCAATTCTAAAAAATTAATACTCCCACTTTCCTCAACTTCATAGGTAAATTTTAATCTAGAGTCATAAGAATTAAAAATCGAAAGTAACTCAATTACTATATCTTTATGTATTAAAGCCAAAATGTCATCAACATATCTTACGAACAATGGACCAACAAAATTAAGGGAGTTCAAGCAGGTATTTTCCAAATCCTGCATCACCAAATCCGCCAACACAGGTGACAACGGTGAACCCATTGGTGTCCCATAACTTTGTTCATATAAAACTCCATTAAAACCAAAACAAGTCGACTCCATTAAAAGTAAAACACAATTAATAAATTCATGTTCAGGTATCCTCGTCGCTTTACTCAAATATCTATCAAACCTATTCTTTAAAGCTAAACAAACTAAATCTTAAGAGAAGGAAATAGATTTAAACGGGAGATTTCAGAGATGGTTTTTATTAAAAGTACAGACGACACACTTAATAAACAGGAAGATACCAGGAATTTGAATTCAGTTATTTGTATATGGTTTAAAGAGGTTTTTAAAGGAGGAAAGGGAGGAGGGGATTTTTGGAAGTGAATTTTTAAAGTAACAGGTGTGATGAGAAACTTTCGATGTGCTTTGACGATAAGGTTTTTCACTTTTGAGTTTTCTTACGAATTGTGTTAGTCGTCATAACGTATTGTGCCTGTTCACATATTTTTATACGATGACGATTTTTATAATGAGATTAAGTTAATTTTGATAATGGTTATCCCCTGCATTAATTGTCTTAGAGGTTTTTAAACTGTAGATATGTGAGTTTGTTCATTTCATTTTATTATTATATGTTTGTAAAGTCGAGGATTTATGGATTCTTAGAGTAATATTTGTTTTAGAATCCTGATGAGGGTCAAATTGTGACCGAAATATTGATTAAATAAAGAAGAATTTTTTAAAGCCTTGGCTCCGAGTGATCGTTTATTCATCTGACTTTTTTACAATACTTTTTATTATCCGAAAAATTTCAGGTTCAAATGGGTTCACTTGAGCGAAAGATTAGCATATGAAAAAGCAGTCTACAAGCAACGATTGCGTGCCGAAATCGCCCAAGCGAAACGCGAAGCCAACAACTTCTCTTTGAACGTCCACAGGAGTAAGAAACTGAAGAAAAGACAGAGAGAAGGAGAAGTCGATGACAGACCTGATCCAATCATCAAACAAAGGAAATTGGATGAAGAAATCAGAAAGGAAAAAGGCGATACAACTGACGATCGAACTGAATTTTTGCGAAATCTGTTCAATTGATTTTGAATGCTTGTACTTTGTACATAATTACACTATGAGATGTTAATAAAATCCACAAAAGTAATTTATATTTGTTTTTCAAAGGTCAAATATTTTGAAAAAGTTCTGTACTTTGATTGTTTTGCAAATTAATCTTGTTTGAGAAAAAGGAACTTGAAATGAAAATAATTTAAATGTAACGAAGAAATATTTCATTATTTTTGATACGAATAATTAATATTACTACATATTTTAAATATAATTCAATCAATAAAACCCAAAAAAGTAATATTTCTTTTACGATTCCCATTTTTAGTGTGATTAATTTCACTGTTAATTCGATTTTATGCACATTAATCTTGATTAGAAAAAAAAATGTGGAATAAATATTTTTTTTGGTATGAAATTAATTTAAATGATGTAGTAATAGTGATGTAAAATAATAAATTATGGTTTATTTTTTTAATCATAACATACTCACAGAAATGTGCTAAAAAAATATTCTAAACTTTTTAAATGAATAATCAATATTACTACATATTATGAATTAAATTCCATAAAACCATAAATTTGTATAAGAAATATATGAAATCGGTTTTCATTCGAAACTCCAAGTCGGTTAGTACGCTCGTGCTCGCTAGGTGGCTACACCAAATTGTTTTCTCAAATGCGAATTATTGTGAAAGTCCTCTGGATAAGGGTAGAAACCATATTTAAATAATAATAATGAAATCGAAGAATAAAGGAAACTTTGAAAATATACTAAATAACTGAAATTAAATACTAACCAATAACTTGAAAAATGTACTTTAAAATGATTTCACTACAAATTTTCCCCGAATTCACACTCAAGTGATTTTCGATCCCAAAGTAACACCGAATTTATTTTTATTTTTCATAAGACTAGAGCTTGACTTTTTATTCCACCTAAACCTAAGGAATTTGGAATTAAATGACTCAACCAGCTTCATTTTCTATAAAGAAAATTTATTTCAGTATGCACGGTTATCAGTAATAAAATTGTAATATTCAAAGACGAATTCGTTTCCAAAAAAACATTCAAGCACTGAAAGGGCCACAGCAACGCAAACAATCTTCCGCCATCCCGTGAAAACATTATTTTTGTACACAAACTGTGATTTTTTTACAACATATTACATATACACATTATCCAACGAAACCAACTGCCTCGAGTGGTACAAAAACTGGTACATACAATTGTACATGACTATACAGTATTTCCAATCGACTTTGTTGCTTTCAATGTCCGCGGATCCCAGAAACTATTGAAAGAGGAGAAAAAAATATTGACAGTCAAATTTTTATTTGTGGCCAGCACATGTACATTTGACTCTGAAAGATCATTGACGTTCTTAAATGCATTGGAGCTTCAAAATCAATCGACGCTTCTAGCATTCCATCATCAACTCGGGTTCAAGAGCAAATTCGGGATAAACATTTTTTGTTATTTCATCACAGTTGTTTCGAGCCTTCTGCTTTTTTGGGGGAAGGTGGAATTCTCGGCGCAACGGGCGGAGTCGTTGTTTCGCTGGATTTCAGAACTTTGGGACTCGCGGTAAATTCGTCTTCGAGCTCTTCCTTCTCCAGTTGTTTATCTGGCTGTGTTACAGGCGTGGCCGGTACGGTAGATTTCGAAGTTACCTTTATCGAGTCTTCCTTCAACTTGGCTTCTTTCTGGTCCTTCTCTAAGGCTTTTTGAATTTGATCCTCCAACTCCAGGTGCTCTTCTTTGTCCATCAAATCAAGGATCTCATCGACCTGTTTTTTGCTGAGTTTCACTTCTTCGTTCCCGATAAACTCGATGACCTGAAAAGTATATTGTTTATTTTCAATCGCAAACCTTTCGCTAGAAATAATTAGAAAATTCTCACCTTCATAACTTCTTCAATTTTGAGGGAACCATCCTTGTCATCGTCGATTTTCCCTAAAATTTCAGCGATTCTAGCCAATCTGTGACCGTCGGTGACATTCTGAATTTTTCTGATGGCCTCCGTAAGTTCATCAATACGAACAAGTTCGGCGGCAGCTTTTGAATCCGGTTTTTCTTCAGGTGACATAGCCTCTAAATCTTGCTTCGCCTTTTTTTCGGACTGTTCGAGCTCCACCAAAACCTTGTCCAATTTTCCGATCATTTTGTTGATCTTGGAATACAGACGCTTGGCACCCTTGGAGACCTTGATGTCTTCGATCTCAACCTCGCCCTTCGATTCCGCCTTCATTTGCAGAAGCTCCTGAATGTCTTCTTGGTACTCTGCCATTTCTTCCTTCAATTCCTTGATTTCTTCTTTTTCAACAGACATTTTCTTCTTTTCCTGAAATCGACATATTATTATTAGCTACTGGCTAAGTTTCACTTAATTAATTTCAACTTTTGTACAAATTTTTCCACCTCACCTTTCCAATATTATCCAAAGCCTGCTCCAAAACTTTCACATCCTTGGACGTGACTTCGACTTCCTCTTTCTGCTCCGCCGCTCTTGCAGCCTTGATAATGGCCTCTTCCACAGGAATCTTGCGCTCCCTCTCCTTCTCCTTGGACTCGATTTCCTGCTGCTCTTTTCGTTCCTCCTCGATCGTCTGCTCCTCCAACTTGATGATCTCGATGTTTGTGCGATGATCCATTTTCCCTTCTTTTTCCCCGATCGCCCCCTTGGTGCGAGCGACCACGGAATCGGGTAGAGCGGAAATTGTGGCCTTCAACTTGTCCGACATGGGGATGGTTTCTGGAACCATGAGAGCCCTCGACAAAAGCAACAACGAAGGAGGAACTTTTTGCTCCAAGCTCAAGTCGAGCCACTGCATCAGCTGTTCGCGCAGTCTATGCTCTGGCATGCCGTAAGCGCGCATTCCTCGGGCACGACACGCTTGCTGCAATTCCGCTCTCGTCAAAGTTTCCACTCCTTCTTTCACGATAAGCTGAAAAAGTAATTATTCAGCATAAGTAGATGCAACTAACATGAATGCAACGATAGTAGATGCAACTGAAATTAGATTCAAGAAAAGTGGATGCAACTAACATGAATGCAACTGACATTAGATTCAAGAAAAATGGATGCAACTAACATGAATGCAACTGAAATTAGATTCAAGAAAAGTGGATGCAACTAACATGAATGCAACTGAAATTAGATTCAACAAAAGTGGATGCAACTAACATGAATGCAACTGAAATTAGATTCAAGAAAAGTGGATGCAACTAACATGAATGCAACTAAAATTAGATTCAACAAAAGTAGATGCAACTAACATGAATGCAACTGAAATTAGATTTAACAAAAGTGGATGCAACTAACATGAATGCAACTAAAATTAGATTCAACAAAAGTAGATGCAATTAAAAATGTAAATTTGGTTTAATTTAGAAAAATTGAGAATAAATGTTTACCTTGTCATCGACAGCGAGGTTTCGCAGTTTCATTCTTATGAGGAACCGCAAAAAATTGGTTGTTCCCAAAGTCTGGACATCGAGGACTCGACAAAGCGCGATTAATTGTTGCCTCGAGAGGGAATCCAAAGTGATTTCGTCTTCGAAAACTTTGCTGAATTTCAAAATTTCATCGGTGGTAGCGAGGGCACCAGTCGTGCGGACTTTGTAAAAGAAATCCGAGAATTCCTTGGCTTTCGTCGACACTGTTCCTGAAGATTGTACGGCCATTTCGTCCAAGGTTTTTTGCAGGAATTTCGCCATTTCTATTTTAACCTATAGGAAATAGTCAAACCATTGTTAAAAAAAAATTGTGCAAAGTGAGTTTATAAACCTGATAAATATACCTTCAGAGATTGTTTCATTTTATCTTCTTTATCTGTGGCAGTCTGAAATGTTGAGGGTAGCATTCCAGGGAAGAATTTGATGAAAAATGGCAGTAGGAATTCCATAAATGGGACTATGATAAAGACGGAGAATGGAATGAGTCGAAAAACGTCTCCTGTGGTTTTGACGAGCTGCAAAAATTGAGAAAACAATATCAAAATGAGTCTCAATTTTTTTCAAAACTTTATTATCTTACCAATCGATGTTCTCTTCTGCTCAATTCCTTTCCCTGCAAAATCCTCCAAATCAATTTGGCGGAAACTTTCATGTCAAGTCCAAGTAACCGGAATCCATGGTAATAATGCACCAATTCAGCTTTGACTTTCTGCCACATTGTGCGTTTAACTACCACTACTTTTGGCACATCTTGAGTAACTTCCAAATTTTTCGCTTCCTTTTTCTGCTCCAGCTCTTCTTTTTTCTGTTCTTTTTCCTCTTTGATGCTGTTGACGGTTTCTTCGACTTTCGAAGATGGCTCTTGCGCAAACCTGTAGGAACCAAAGTGAATCGTTCGTGCCGAAAAATATTTGTAGTTGCTCAAGTTCGAGTTCCATGACAAATTCAATGAATTCAAGTTGATTCCGTTTGTGTACGTAGCGCCCAAATTACGATAATTGTTTCTATCAATGTACAGTATTCGGCCGTTACTGTAGTACCCTAAAAAATAAAATATTAAATGAATATAACACTTTCAAAGTCAATAGATGAATACAGACTGAATTTTTTTTTTTTTTTTTGATATTCTGAAATTTTCAAATATCATTTAGAAAGTTCAATGTAGAGTTTAAAATTTTAAGAATTTTGTCCTAACACTTTAAAGTGCGCTATTTTAGGAAAGTACTTTTATGAATAACTGTTTGTTTTTAATTGGCGATGGAATTATGAATCACGAATAAAATTAAGTTTATAATTTCAACATCTCTTCTTAATTACACACTAATAAAATCAGAAGGTGATATTGTTTTCAACCTTAATTTTGCAATTGATTTTTACGACAAGTGATTTATAAATAAATTGTTGTGTTAATTAAGATGATACAAATTTGAAGACATTTTATTTTATCAGTTGGAATTTTTTTAGTTTCAAAATTTTAGGTATGGAAACTTCTCTCGTTTATTCCTCTTTATAAAAATCTATTTCCGAGTGTATAGGTTGAAATTCAAAGACTTTATTTGATAAAGAGTAACTATTATTAAACTTTTCTAGTTTCAAGTAGGTAATATATTATAAATTGGAAAAAAAAGGTAACAAAAATTAACAAAAATAATAATGGTTTAAGATTTTCTGAATTGAGGGTTTATAAAAATTCAAAATTTGTTAAATCTAGAGATAATACTCATGAAATATTCTATTTCATTGTATTTTAGAAAATTTTGATAAATCTATTATAATCATAAATATGAAATTTATTTTTATTTTATACAATTTTTGAATTTTAACACTTAATTTTGCGAATAAGATTCAGACCTATGTAAATATCAATCAACTATATAAAACTTATATTTTTTAATCAAAAGATAAAATTATTTCAGTGTTTTTTGTAAGTATTTTATTACATTAATTGATAACATTTTTAATTTTTGGTTCATATAAATTTTTTTTCTTTTGAATGAATTTTCGAATTATTTTATCATGGTTTTCAAATTTCAGAGCCAGATTTTTAATTTTTATTGACCAATTGTGAAATTTCTTCTGAATTCTGCTTCACAATAATATAATGAAGATTCAAAATTCATTAATTTCCAATTCATATAAATTTTATATTTTGATTACGTAAGAATTATATTTATTTATTAATTTATTCGATAAATTTCATTAAATTTTGAATTATTATACTGTATCTATGTTAAAAATTTTTGAATTTATTTTTATATACAATTTGAGATCAGCAACACTGTTTTTTAAAAATATATAAATTTTTTGAATTTTCACATTCTATTCAAAAAATGAGATTTTAACCTCAATAAATACAAATGAATCAAAATTTTTATATAAAAGACCAAATGTTTCAAGTTCATAGACTGTATTTTTTAACCTTTATTGATAAGATTTACATTTTTAGCATAAATTTCTTTCTTCTTTAAAAATCATTGAAATTTATTTCATGAATTCAAAAAAAAAATTAATTAATTAATTAATATAGGAAAATAAAAAAGTTATTTTGAAAACCTAATTCATAAATAGTAATAGGCTTGATGAAAAATTATTAATCATAAGAAAATAACTAAAATTTTTAAAGATGAAAATGCATTGCACCATTCTCAAAAAAATGTCAATTTTGAAAATTTACCAGAATTTCAACGAATAAAAATTTTAGTGTCACTTCTAGACCTGACAATTTAATATCCATAATCTTACAATTGAAAAAAAACCGAGAAATTGAACTTTGCAGGAATGCTGACATTCTGAAGATTCTTCGCACCGTGACATTCAAAAAAAATATTCCATAAATATTTCATTAATAGAAAATTGAATATAAGTTTAATTTGTAAATAGTTAATTAGAAAATTTCCAGGGACGAAAATTCATTGCATCATTTAAAAAAACAATGTCTATTTTGAAAATTTACCAGAATAAGAAAACGAATAAAATTTGTAGTGAAATTGTATTGAAATAAAATTGTAAAAAAACCAAGAAATCGAAGTTTGTAGGAATGCCAACATTTTTAAAATGCTTCGCATTGTGAAATTGAAAAAATATTCCAACAATTTTTAATAAAATAATGATATTCCAATATTTAGAAATTAAAATGATAAACAAATAATTTATACACTGAGAAAAAAAACATAAATAAATATATAAACATATAATCATAAAAAAATAACCAAAATTTTCAGGGACGAAATTTCATAGCATCATTCTCAAAAAAATTTCAATTATTTACAACGAATGAAAATTTCAAAATCCATAATCTCAGAATTAAAAAAAAAACTGAGAAATCGAACTTAGCAGGAATACCAACATACAAAGATCCTTCCCATTGTGAAATTTGAAAAAATGCCAAAAAAATGACAAAGACAATCATCGAAAAATGAGTGATGATTTTGTACGTTATGTAAATTAAAAAATGCCGCAATCGGGATATCGGTCAAGCGTCACAAAAGTTTTGTTGTTATGAACACGAGGCGTATTAACGTTATGAAAATTATATGGAGTAATTATAGCGCACTTACTCCTCATTACGCCGAATGGCGCGGACATGGTGTGTTTTGTGTGAAGCAAGAAGTTCATTTTAGGTGTTTTTTCGTAAAAATGAATCGCGATTTTCGTTTAGAGCCGTGTTTTTTACACAATATATACATGTAGCGCGACAAAAAATACGACCATAACACACGCGAAACTTTAAATTGTCAGCAATTATCAGCGTTCAGAAATCAGCTGCTCAATGGCGTGAACTTGGTTGAAATTATTTTTTTTTCCCTCTGAAGTAGGCTACAAGTATTTGAATTCATTAATGAAAGAATAATGTAAATTATTTATTCAAAAAATGACGGAATAGTACATTTATTTGTATATGTAATAAGTAAAAAAATGAATTAAAATTTATTATTATAAAATGACAATTATTTCGTCATTTAAATTAATTTCATACCAAAAAAAATGTTATTCCAAAAATTTATTTTTTTTTAACAAGATTAATTTTGCGTGAAATTAATTACAATAATAATTGTAGATGCATGTAAAAGAAATATTACTTTTTTCGGTTTTATTAATTGAATTAACTTTGAAAATATCTATAATAATATTAACAGCATTCATTTAAAAAATGTTGGAATATTTCTTTAACACGTTTTATAATAATTTTTAAAAAATGAATCATAATTTATTAATACAAATCACAATATTAACTCGTCATTTGAATTAATTTCATATATCAAAAAAATTATTATTCCAAATTTCTTTTTTTAAAACAAGAATATTTTCTTGTTTCAAAAATCAATTAATTAATTTGCATGAAATCAAGGAATAACAGTGAAATTACCCTGGCAACATGGGTCCGAGACTGTTCCGAGTTCCGAGACAGTTCCGACGTTCCGAGAGCAATGTTCTCGATCCGTCTCGGAACTTCGGAATTGTCTCGATGGCTCTCGGGATTACGGGCATACAAACCTTTCACAGTGCTCGACAGTGGTTCTCATTTCGGGGCTCTGCAAAATCTTGGCCTAAAAATGCCTGACCGTGAACTGTCAAATTTTGACGGTGAACTGTCAACTGTTGACCGTTAAGCGTCAAAAGTACACGTCGACACTGAAGGTTGACCGTTGACGGCCAACTTTAACGGTGAACGGTCAACGTTGACAGTTCAGTCAAATGTTGACGGTTCACAGTTAACAGTTGACAGTAAACAGTGAACGTTGACCGTTAACGGTCAGCAGTTGACAGTGAACGGTTAAATTTTGACAGTACAGTCAACTTTTCACTTTTAGGCGGTCAAAATGCATTGTTCAGCAACGCTGTTAACGATTAATTTTTACTCGTACGGCTGGGGAAAACTCGTCATCGTGGAATTAGCACAAACTAAATGAATGGTCAAAGCTGTTTTAGTCCTACATGGCCATTTATTTTCATTGATTGTTTATGTTCAACCTTTATTTGTTAATTTATTTGGACAATAATTGATAGCACGAAAAAAA
>JAPYZL010091021.1:0-39101 GCA_030522825.1 Platygaster orseoliae
GAGCTAACAGTGAGCTCACAGTGAGCTCGACTTAGGGCGGAGAAAATGAGCTCAATGTTAGCTCACTGTTAGCTCAAAAGTTAGCTCACTGTTAGCTCAAAAGTTAGCTCACTGTTAGCTGACTGTTGGCTCACAGGTTGACTGGGTCAATACATTTACAAAAAATTTACTTACAAATATAAGAATTGTAGAACTCACAAATATCAAAACTGTCTAAAACATAATTCCTCAGAACATTCAAAACTTGTTCAGTTCAATCGTCATACTTCGAGTAACAAATTTAAACCTGTCACCCATTCGAAATAGTTAGGAATAGGAAAGTCGTAAATAAAACCTTAAATAATAAAAATTTTTTTCGTGGATGAAATATGATTTCAGAGTTTTTTGACTCTTCAAGGAAATGATTAAATTTTTTTTTCCGAGATGAATTTCGGCGCAAAAGGGGATTCACCGACGCGTTCATATCGACGCGTGATTTATTGGACGCACGTGCGTCCGCCATTTTACGTGATGCTGCGAGCGCGCTATCTGTTCAGCGACGCTGTAGCAGAAGTTGGCGCTAATGCCTAGATAAAGTATTATCTGTTTCACGCACGCTCCGTTTACGACTTGGTAATAGACGAAAAGTTTGATAAACCAGTCGTAATTTCGTAAAATTGTAAATCATCAAAGAGTTTTGGCTTCATCGCGAATATAACAATTGAAGTGAATTAATGAAACTTGAACATTTATAAAAACGGTGAGATTCATGTCAAACGCAGGAACCAGTTTCAAAGATTGAAATTTTTTTACTTGACTCTTCCTATGCTAGAAATCAAGTGCAAAACGCACAGACAGGAAATTTTCCTGACAGGCATAAAGGCCGAAATAATCTTGTATTCTGAAGAGCGGTACTTGAGAAAAAATGGGTTCGTCGAGTCGACACTCGCTTGCATAATACTTTTTTTTGATGGGCCGGGGAAGGATGAAAAAAAGGACGAGGCGGGTAAAGTTGGAAGACAAGGAATCAGCGTTTTGCAGGGGCGAGCTTTTCGCAAAGTCGAGGCAAGTCCGTTGACGTACAAGGGGTTTTCACAATTCATGAAGTGCTACGTAGCCAAAAATTTCTGACGGATTCGTTTTCGCGTTTGAATTCCTTCACTTTTTGTTTACTTCCATTTTCAAATTGTTTTGGAAAGTATGTAACATAGCAAAGCTCTCTAAACATTAAATGGCCTCGTGCAATAATATGCAAATCTCTCGTAGTATTTCGGATTAATATCCGAGCAAGTTTCGGGCGTTATGTTAATGATATTCGAATCTAAGACAGTGCCTAATTAAATTAGGGTCCGACGCGACGTTGGGAATTATGTATGCAAACGCTCGCAGGCGCTTTAATTACTGTATTTTCGCGAGAGAGACGGAAAATTCGTGGTGGAAAAGGGGTGGTCAGCGTGTGGGCGAGAGTGATTAATTCATGACGAACCCACCTGCGCCTACGAGAACCGCGGGTCCCAGACGTTTGATTAATTAGCCCCAAATTTCGCTCAAGATTCTGACCAAAAGTGACGGTCTTGTCCCTCGCTTATTTTTCACACACTTTTTTACAGTGATTTGTATTGTTCATTCACAAATGACTTCAAACAACCACACGTTCATTTCTTGGAAAAACTGCTATTATTCTTTTTACGGTGTAGGAGATGCTAGATTCTGCACGTTAGGAATTTATTATACACCTCAGGTACATTTCCCATTTACATTTCCAAGTGTTGATGTTGTATCGGATTGAAACAAAACTTGTATGCGAATCACCCAAGAGCGTCGAAGAGGATTTTATGGCTAGTTTTGATCGGACGCTTGATATCCCGATTATTGCACCTACTAGTTATGCCAGATACGTAACCGCACGTCGTTACAGCACGTTTTCAGCATAGTTACTCGTTGCATTACGGCCGGTAGTGGCCAGATCATGAATCCCATACGCGTGTAAAACCACCATACGAACACGTGCTAACTTCCGTTCGTACCTCCCATTAATGCAAGCGCCGGTTCATCAAATCGTTACACATTCGTTGCATCATCGGTTTTTACAGCTTTTAGATACTTAATTAAATCATGTTTTCTATTAATTTAAACATGCAGGTAATTTGATGTAGAGTAGCAATGATTCTAATTCAACTGTGCTTAGAGATCAAAAATTTAAATGTCTTTCAACTTTTTTTTTAAATAAAAAGAAAATGAGGAAATTTTTATTGAAACACTTTGAAGGTATCACTGTTCTCCTTTCAATTTGACGAAGAATGTAAAACAAACAGCAAAGAAATAAAAATATATAAACTGAAGACGATTTCTTCTCCGATCAATCTGCATTCTTTGAAAGTTTCGTAAAAAAGGAAAAACGAAAATCTGCGGCATCAATGCATCGTTCCAGCATGCGAGCGTTTATCGGACAGGCACTGGTTGGCTTTCTTAGTGAAGTTATCGACAGGCGAAAATCCCGAAATTCGACAGGCCATGAGTCACAACGTGACTATCCCATGGGAAAGATGCTTTAGCAGACGTCAGATATGTTGGACGGAGATTTAGCTCACCAACGTCACATTTTCGATTTCGAGTTTATTCGATTAATGCGACAGGTCGTTTTACGGCATCAAAATAAATCCTCGACGAGCATGAATTACTTTTGAGGTATTACGTTAAAAAAATAAAACACACCAAGAAAGTTACAAATTTTTTTCTCTTCCTTTTTATGATTCGAGATTGTAATGAAATTCCCCTTCACGTTAATTATCGAAATGAAAAATGGAAATGGCAAAATAAAGGCCATAAGCCAGAAACGTTTTTCCGTAAGAGCATTTAGGGCAAATACTCTTCCTTAATTTAATATCAGATTTCGATAGCGTAGGGCAATTTAGGCGTCAGCGAAAACGCACCGCACCTGGAGCTGAATTTACGAGGGCCATTTTTTGATGCATTGCGTCGCGCCGAAAGCATCGAACTAATTTCTCTGGGAAATGTCTTTTTTATGTCGCGCGGTAAAATGTGAAAAAATGGTGGTCTAGCCAAGAGTGAATTACGCACAATCAAATTATCGCGAGCTTTACCTGTCGCCTAATGACACGCGTAACCGCACGTAATGCAAGGCTCAGAGACGGTGCAGAGAATGTACAAACCATAGGCTGTGTTGATTTCATTGAATTATGGGCCGACCTACGCGCACACGTGCTCGCATTATTGAGCGTATATGATTCGTAGGTAATTTGGTTATCCAAATAGGCGAGAAATTGCTTGACTTTCTCTAGGCTTGAATGTAGTTGATACTGGAAGAAATTCGAATTATGAATTTTCTTTTATTCGAGCATGATTTTATGATTCTTAGTTTTGAGTGTAGCTGAAACGTTTAACTGTAGCTGAACATGTAATTACGTACTACCATCAATACTTGAAAGTATTAATTAAATATATGCAGGAGCGGTCCCAGAAACGGTTCTTGGGAAGGGAAATGAACTTGGAGAAAAAATACAAAGATAATGTTATCGGAATGTTCAGCCTACAGCATGAATCATGCGTAAATGTTCGGTTGTTTATAGACAATCTTGTATGATAATAAAAATACAGCTTCATTTTTGTAATGTATTTTATTCAAGTAGTATATTTAATGAAGTGATTTATTTTATTGCGGAAAAAAACTGTATAACAATTAGATTCGCAAAAAATTTTCAAAATTTTCGGTTATGCTGAAATTTGAACGAAGTGCTCAATTTTTTTCAAAATTCAAGTTTCGAAAAATCAAAAATTGTATAAGAATTTCCGATTAACCATAATTTTCAAAATTTTTCAAGATGTAAAAAATTCTAAACATTTTCGTTCGTGGAGTTTTAAAATTTCATACATTAATTTTATTATTGTTATTTTTAATTATTTTATATTTGAAATTTAAAATATCCGAAAAGTTAAAAAATTATTGAATTCACAAAAATTTTCGGTGATGTTCAAAAGTTCACGAAATTTTCTATTTTTTCAAAATTCAAGTTCTTGAAAATTAAAAACTGTATAAGGATTTCCGATAAATCATAATTTTCAAAATTCATCAAGATGTCACAAATTCTCAACATTTTCGTTCATAGTTTTGAAATTTGATACGAAATTTTTTAAATTCACAATTTTCATGTATTTTAGATTTGAAATCAAACAACAAAAAATTCACAAATTATTGAATTTTCAAAGATTTCTCAAAATTTTCGAAAATGTTCAAATTTTTGCGATATTTTCTATTTTTTTTTAAATTCAACATTTGAAAAACTAAAAACTGTATTAGGCTTCCGAAGTATCATAATTTTCAAAATTCGTTAAGATGTCGAAATCTTTCAAGATTTTCGTTCTTGAAATTTTAAAATTGATACAAAATCCTTAAAATTTACAATTTTAATGTATTTTTCATTTTAGATTTGAAAATGAACATATCCAAAAAGTTCAAAAATTATTAGGTTCGCAGAAATATCTAAAATTTTCGGTAATATTGAAATTTTTACAGAATATTCTATTTCTTTGAAATTCAATTTTTCAAAAATTAAAAATTATATAAGGATTCTCTATGTATGATAATTCCAAAACTTTTTCAAGATATCAAAAATTCTCAACATTTTCGTTGCTGGAGTTTTAGAATTTGATATAAAATTATTAAAATTGGCATTTAAAATTTATTTTAGATTTGAAATTAAGCATCTAAAAAATTAAAAGATTGTTGAATTCGCAACATTTTTTTAAATTTTTGGTAATGTTTAAATTTTCATGAAATTCTCTATTTTTTCAAAATTCAAGTTGTCAAAAATAGAAAACTGTGTAAGGACTTTTGATATATCATAATTTTCAAAATTCGTTCAGATGTCAAAATCCTTTATCGTTTTCGTTCTTAGAGTTTTCAAATTTGACACAAAATTTTGAAATTGACATTTTTAATTTATTTTTCATTTTAGATTCGAAATTAAACATATCAAAAAAGTTCAAAAATTATAGAGTTCGCAGAAATTTTCAAAATCTTCGGTAATTTTGAAATTTTCACAAATTTTTTTTTTCGAAATTCAATTTATCAAAAATTTAAAACTGTATAAGGATTTTCCATATATCATGATTTGAAACATTTTTCAAGATGTCAAAAATTCTTAATATTTTCGTTTCTGGAGTTTTATAATTTGATATGAAATTCGTAAAATTGACATTTGTAATGTATTTCAGATTTGAAATTTAACATCGAAAAAATTAAAAAATCATTGAATTCGCAAAATTTTTTTTTACATTTCCAGTAATTTTAAAATTTTCATGAAATTTTCTATTTTTTTCAAAATCCAAGTTTTTAAAAATTAAAAACTGTATAAGGATGTCTCATATATCATAATTTTCAAAATTTTTCAAGATGTCAAAAATTCTCAACATTCTCGTTCATAGAGTTTTTAAATTTAACACACAATTTTTAAAATTGACTTTTCTAATGTATTTCAAATTCGAAATCGATCATATCCAAAAATTTCAAAAATTATCGAATTTGCAATAATTTTCGGTAACGTTGAAACTTCCACGAAATTTTCGATTTTGTCAAAATTCAAGTTTTAAAAATTTAAAATTGTGTAAGGATTTCCGATACATCATAATTTTGAACATTTTTTAACATTTTCGTTCTTGGAAGTTTAAAATTTGATAAAAGTTTTCAAGCATTCGTAAGACATGGAGCTCTTGGGAAGGAAAATTTCCCTCATTTCCCTCCCCTTGGGACGGCCACTGATATATTTCTAATTTCATTGTTTCAACATACAAAATATTCAGTGCCTGAAGACATTTTCACATCAATGTACATCACATACCCTCCAAAACCAAAGGCATCGCCGTCAATTCATTCGAGCGGTTCCATTCACGGAGTTACTTACGTTGGATTAACGTGATTACGTGATTGAACGGAGCCTCATATAATGGCTTTATCTCGATTGAACTTAGCGTCGCGTGTTCCGCGTTGACAATCAGCACGAAAGGGATTTCTCAAGCGCCACGAGCTCGCTGAAGGATTATATTCGAGATACCAGGAGTAACAGACGAACTCGCGCCGCTCGTTTCTCGTCTCATTCGCTCCTGCGCGAAGGAAGCGTGGAAAGTACGGATATTGATTGACGTAATTAAGCGAGTCCTATCTGGATCCGCGAAGAGTGCGCGCCAATGACGAGACGTTGCTGCGAAATTATCTCCTGTCTCGATATCCCTCGTTTTCTCTCGCGTTGTCTCTCTCTTTCGTACAGTATCATTTCCCTTTGTTAAATTTTTCGTACGTCACTTGATGTCAGTATAATATCTTCATTTTCTGAACTCAATTTTTAAATTTCTAAATCACATACGACGTCATCTCTTTTTTACATTCAGAGTTCATTACAGGTTCAAAGGGTAAAAAAAGATACAATTTCTACAAACAAAAACATCGTTTCCTAGGTAGAACAAATGAGGATTCGTAGCGTGTAAAATGATCTCTCGCGTCCAATTAATTAACGTTGGGTCAGGGCCTGTTGAATCCCCGATTTAATTAAGCCGTGGCGACGTTCGTCTCGCAGCATGCGAGCCGCGTTAAGGAGACCGCGCGTTGCACGTCGTGGACATGCTCCGAAGCCCTCTCGAGCGTACGTTCCGTGGAAGAGGCGAGGGATGAGGACCTTGCTCGCGCATAAATCCCAGCAACAGTGGTGACTCTTTCACCTACAAATTAATAAAGAACATCTAAACCGCAAAAAAAATACATTGATTTCTCTTTCCAAAACGGTTTTCACATAAAAAAAATCTTCTGAAGGAAAAAAAATGAAAATGATTGTATTTATTTTCGAATAAGAATTTTTGACATAAAAATATTTATAATAAAAAATAATAATGAATAATACTTGTAATATGGAATAAAATTTAAGAACACTACGTAGGAAGACAAATAATAATCATGATTTAACGAATTTTCAAGGTCAATAAACTTCCACCTTCAACAAGATCAGCATATTTTCAAGAACTAGTGCCATTAAGGCTCTTTAAATATCCCTTTGAAAACATAAATTTGTTATTATCGCTGTGTAATTATTCGAAATAGAAGGGTTGGAAACGACGTGTAACAATGAGTGGAAGAGGTGGGTTTTGCGGTGACACATCAAGACATTATGCGCCGGGCGAAAAGCCGAGATTTATGCCTTACGATGAAGAGGTTGAGCTCGTTGGAGGAAACACACTTGGCCCACGTGTGGGAGGTGTTTACGAGGTAGGCCCGGCGTCTCGTGGGAGTCCGTCTTCCTTTTCTCCTGCCACGCATAAAAAGCTTTTTCGCGACTTGTACCTGCGCCAACGACACGCGCTTTTTAGTCCCAATCACAGAGAACATGATTTCGCGAAATCCTCTTATGCCGAAGAGAATTCCAGATTCACATTTGTGAACAGGGTTCTAGAATTCATTGAGATGTCTTCAGTTATAGGAAAGGTTTTTCGAAATAACGAATATTTTGCAGTTTTTTTAAGTGTTTGTGAAGTTCTAGAGAAAATGTTTTACATTCTTTCAACTTTTTTCCTCGAATCCTGTCTTTTCTTGACAACCTTAGCTTCAGCTCTATTTAACTGATCGCCCGATATCTTTGTACTCCGAAGAGGCACACTGAACAATCGTCATTTTTTCTCAACTTGTATCTACAATAACCAAAGTGTATTATTTTCAGAAAAAAGTTGCCAGACTCTCGCAACACAAAGTTTTCCTTTCCTTCAATCGCCCCCCCCCCCTTCCTCCGCTTACCATCCATCGCTCGAAGAATTCCCGAGGATTGTCAGTGCAAAGAAAACCTTCTCGTCGAAACATAAATAGTGAAAATCGAGTTTTCCTCAAGTTCCGTCAAAGGCAGACGCCGATCTTGAAAAATGAACAATGATCAATTTGCGACTTGAGATCGCGACGTCGATCCATAAATCCGAATGAGAGTAATTGCCTCAGCAGGAGGCCACTCGATGCTCTCCCCAATTTTTTCCCAAAAAAAGAGGTTTTAATTGCGAGCGGGGATCAAAAGTTATCCCTTTGGAATTATCTTCGCGCAACTTGGGATCGTTTTATGCTCCCTATTTTCCACATTTTCAAGGGGAAAAGTCTTGATGAAATCAAGATTGGTGAGTCCAAGTTAAATCTTCACGAAGAAAGGGAATGTTGAATAACGACTTCGAGCGAATTTCTGGCAGGACGGAACTTGGGGAAAAGGATGCACGTTTATTATTTCGCCGGAGAATTAAACGTAAATGTCAGACCCGCGAAATGATTTACATCGCTGAAAATCGTTGCTTTCTTGATCGTGGTTTCAACTTCGTAAATCATGGATAGACCACCAAGACGTTGTTGGCTAGGATATCGGTTCAAAAATATGGATCGGAATGTAATTGATATGGTCTCGTTCGGACTTGAGTGCAGGAAGGTGAGGGAGGGAAGATGTAGAGGAATGGGAGGGGTTGACTGCCTTTATTAAAGCTCTAACTACTGAAAATACAAATAACTGATGAATAACTAAGTTGTATTAGTTTAACGTATTTGTGTTTAAGAACATAAAAATCAATAATAAAATTCACCAATAAATGTAGAAAAAAAATTGCTAATTCCATATTCCAATTCCCAAAACACGCAAACCTTTCTAAACAACGCACCAAAACAAATGTCAAGTCTATAAAATCACCAATAAATGACTTTCAAGCTCTACCTCGATTCGTGTCGATAAATTTCCTTCTGCAAAAATATGAATATTCGCCAAATAAAACATCACGCTATGATAAATACTCCGCATGAAGAAATACGCGTGATCGTTTTTGGTTTGGACAGACTTGGGCAGGCGTTACGCAGTATACTGATTAGTTCTGGCGCCACGTATTCGCGCATAGCAATAAGTCATAATCCGCGGCAGATAAATAAATACGTAATGTGAGAACTCCATTTCTTGCTGTTAAATAATCACTAAATCAGCGCCACTGAATTATGGCTGTAGTCGGCGCGAGCTCACTCGAGCATAAATTGGCGCTACGTTTTTCATGATATCCGTGGATAATCGGGCCCGGAATTTTTTTTTCTCGGCTGTCATGGCGCGCGTTTGACATGCTAGTTGCGATTTGCGCCCAACATTGTAAGAGCTGATCGACGATTTCCTGGAAAAGTGGTTTTGCATGAATTTCCAGCATATATCTGTAAATATTTCTTAAATGATAAAATATTTATTTTATTGATTTGATTTGTATTTTTAAAAACATAAATTAGTCTCATAAAAGTTCTGAAATTCAATGATGATATACACTGGCATGAAAATATGTTTTTTTTTTATTTAGACTATCGACGTAATTAAAAACAACTTTAATTACTCGTTTATTCAAGATGATACCAATTTATTATTATTTTTTTTTATTTCGTATATAACTTTGTTTTACCAAAAACTTCGGTATTAGAATTATTTGTGAAATAATAATTTGAATGAAGAAAAAAAATGTATTCATCGTTATATTTTTATTTTTTGTTGTGTGAAGTTTGTCATTCTCTCATGTAATTTGAATAACGTTTAAATTAATTAAATTATGGCTAATAATGGTGGAACGTTACATGTTATAACTGCTGCATAGCATTGTAATATTTCGGAAAATCAGAGTTATTGGGAAATGAAACGGCCTTGATTTTCGAAAATATTTCAAGAATTCTCGAGAACGATGGCTGAATAGTATGCGTAGCTATGTCCGGCTGCGGCCTCAACCGGTGAAACCGGAACTTGTAAATCGTTATCAGCGCCAACTATTTTATCAGTTCGGATACGGAATTCCGGAAGTTCGATTCCACTCAAAATTCTACGTCATTTAGCGCGTGATTTGCGTAGAGATTCCAGACCTCGATTAATTTTGCGTGATCGATGCACGTAGTCAATGATAAACCATTGTCATAAATGAATGTTATTTTAAATTATTTTTGAAACTTTAGTGATAGTTTTGTAAAAAATAAAAGTATAATTATGTGGTATAATTTGAATTTTATCTGAATTAAAATCTGAATTTCCGGACAATTTTCGAAGGATAGTGTTAGACATGACAAATTTACGTATATGCATGTTGAAAAAAAACTTGGGAATTCAGTAACCAAACGAGTGAAAAGAAATTCAAGTGCAGTTTCGCGAAAATTCTATTCAGTCCTTAACGAGCTCTCTTCTCGCGAGTTTATGAACCTGTCGAGAGTGTCTTTTTTCACAAGTCGAGCGCGCCCCGTGGCTTCAAAAAAAGGCTCGGTTCATTACTCGACGGAAAGGCAAAAATGCCAGGTATGCCTCGGTGATTGCACCGAACTTTCGCGTATCCCCCGGACCGCTTAAATCACGTGGGCTCTCGAGTACGGCATTTTTCAACGTTATGGGATAATTAGGATGTATCATTTTTTTTATCGATTGTAATATTGGAGTCGACTGATTCTTATAAAATCATACTGCGACAAGATGATTTGGTAACTGGAGATGGTGTGCGCTATGAGTGTCTGCATTTAAAGATTTTTTATGAAAACTTTGAACATATCGTTTAGAAAAATGAAGTATAAGTGCATTTGCATCGACTGACTAAAAAATTCTTTTGAATAGATGGAAAATTAAATATTTCAAATTGTCTTTTATATTTTTTCAAAAGTTCTTTTTTTTAAATGTAATTGAATTAAAAATAAAAGTATGAAAATGGCTTGACATTAAAGAAATATAAAAATATACTTTTATGAATCAATGAGAAACAAAAATTTCTTTAAAACAAATATGTGTTATTTTGATATCTTCATTCAATTTTGTTAAAACCGACAGTGTAGTTGATGATTCAAAATTTTTAATATGTCAACAAAAATATTCTTTCTAAATTTATCATTTTCTCTAATGATGTTGATCAAGTGACATTCTGAAATATAATGTTTAATTGAAAGAGTTCAATTTCATTTTTTTATACCTGCTTAAGAATAAAGTTTTTTTTTTTACAGAAAATTTACTAATAATTCTGATACCAAAAAAATATTTCTATTTTGAATTTGTTTTATTTAATTAATTAAACAATACATGATAATTATATAATTCATTTAATTTTATTTTTAATGTGTCAACAAACATATTCTTTCTAAATTTATAATTTTCCCTAATGGTGTTAATCGAGTGACATTCTGAAATTAAATGTTTAATCACAGACTATTCGTTAAAGAATGTTATTCAATTTATTTTTCAGTCATTTTAGAAATATTTTGTATTTTCAAGAGATTTGTATTTACTGCAATAATTTTTTACCTAGAAATTTGTCCGTATTGTAAGAGTTCAATTTCATCTTTGTATGCCTGCTTATAAATGAAGTCTTTTTTTTGTAGAGAATTCACTAATAATTCTCATACCAAAAAAATATTTCTATTCTGAATTTGTTTCGTTTAATCAATTATATGCTATATAATAATAAAATCATTCATCTAATTTAATTCTTAATGTGTCAACAAAAATATTGTTTCTAAATTAATTTTTTTCTCTAATGATGTTAATCAAGTGACATTCTGAAATTTATTGTTTAATTGCAGACTCTTCATTAAAGAATGTTATTCATAATATTATTCTTCAGTCATTTTAGAAATATTTTCTATTTTCGAGAGATGTGCATCTACTGCAATCATTTTTTACCTAGAAATTTTTCCGTATTGAAAAAGTTCAGTTTCATTTTTTCATACCTGCTTATGAATAAGGTTTTTTTTTGAAGAGAAGTTACTAATAATTCTGATACTGAAAAAATATTTCTATTCTGAATTTGTTTCATTAAAAATTAAGAAATCACAAATCTTTTTGAATCTAAAATCTTTACCAATAACTGTATTTTTTACGTTTATCTCTCAATTTGTGTCAAAAATTTTTGTTTCTGTAGACTACAAAATGAATCTTAATTGAGAATTTATAAATTCAAAACACAATAATAATGATAGGTACGAAAAAAAAAACTTCATTCATCAACAAACATTTGTAAAGACACAGTTATTTCGTTATTTTTGTTATTTTTTGCAAAACATATTCTGCACAATTTAAAAATCCCTATAATTAATACTAAATTTACAAATTTTTTCAATTGAAAAACTCAATTTTTTATTTATGAAATTAATTACCATTATTATTTGTCAAGTTAATTAATATAGTGATGAAAAATTCATGCAATCTGGAGTTCGAAATAAGTTGCTTTTAGAAGAGTGTGTTTTTTCTTTCGAATTCTGAGTGACGACTTTTTTTTTATTATCCATTTTAAACTTATGAAATTTATTGATACATCATAAAAAAAAATTAAATTTTTCAAGTACACGCACATTTTGCGATCAATTTTTTCATCTTTAAGTTTTTAAGTTCGAAATTCTCTTTTAGCGATTGTGATATAGCTTTTTAGAAACAAAGTTTATTTAATTTTTTGATCAAAATGTTTCATTAATCTAAATTTTAATGAATTTCATTTTATAAAATTTTCATTAAGAAATTCTACAATCAACAATAAATTAAATATAATTATGTTTTTTAAAAAATTTATTGCTTTTTCATACGAATTTCAATCCAGTGTCTGAGAGTTACTCAAAAAATTTCGATATTTCTTACAAAAATGTTCGATACCTTGTTCCTTCACTTCTTTTTCTTCTATTAAAGCATTTCTTTCATTTTCAACTTCTTAAAATTCTAATTTTTGATCCTTATCCAATTTCTGGCTAGCAATGATAATAGTAATACATGACAGCAAATCCTACAATTAAATAATAATAGTATCTAAAAGGTAAAACAATATCGAACTGGTGAACTATGAATCATTTAATAAATCGCATCCTCAAAATCAAATATTTTGTAAACTAAAAGACTATCATTCGAATTAACGATACCCTCGAAATGGTTCTTCCGACTTTGGGAACTTTGGCACTTGGCTCGATCGGGCAACCAGCTGCGCGGATAAACGAGGCCGTATTTTTAATAGAGCCGTATTGACGGTTTGACAGGGGCCGTGAATTCTGACCGGTGCGAGTTTCGGGACGAGACCGCCGGTGCCGGCTAATCATTTTCTCATCAACACCCCTGACGCCCGGCGCATCACGTTGCGTTTCTCACGCACGCCATCTTCTTTGTCGGAATTCTTCCTAATGTCTTTATCAGCGAAAACGACGAGAACAGACCCACGCCGTCATTAAGGACGAATTTCGCATCGTCAAGGGTACTCGTTTAAATTAATTTCCGCGTTTTTCTCGTTACCGTCATTGAAGTGAATTACTGGGGGAACACAATGACGATGGGGTTGTCTAATGACGTTCGATCAAGAGCTATTCATGTGAAGGAAACGTCTGATAATGGACAGTAGTTTTCAGGAAATCGTAGATCCATCTAATCTAGAAAATATTGTAAAATCTCATGGAATTCAATTTTTTTTTTCTTATATTTCCAGCTGAAACTTCTACTTCTGTAATTTTATGAAAATTTTAGCTTCGAAAATCGGCCCTCAATAAGCCCCTGCCTTTGGATTTTTTTTCACCTTTTCAGTCTCGTGCGTATGTAAATTAAGCGTAGGGCGTAGGTATATGGGAAAGGAGAAAAATGCATGCCTTCTCGTGCAGGGCCCGTGCATCTTGCGCTTAAAACACGGGACTAGGAAGCCGCGACATCCGGCTCGCTTCGCTGAATATGAGATTCGCAATTTCGTACGAAACATTCTCATTATACACGATTCCATTCCGCGAAACAATCCTCCTGAATGTCATACTACCTTTTTCTGAGAAACGTTACGTATATTTTACATTTGAAATTGAAAAACTCGTCTTACTTGCAATAAAAATTACATTTTGAAATAGGTAATACTTTTTATTTATGTTTTTAATTCATAAAATAATTACCGATAATGCGTCGAAAATTTCTTTCCTCTGAATTTTTTCACTCTTCAAAAAGAGGAATTGAAAAACGAAGAAATCTACCTAGCAACGCGCGTGCGAGGGAGAAGATTAAAGTGAAGCTGGCAAAGAAAAAAAGTCGCATGAAAAAATGGGGAAAAAGGTGAAAAAATGTCGCGGGCGCAGTCAGAACATCCGCAGCGAGACCCGGCGAAAGCGGCCCTGTATCGGATGTTAAATTATGCCCCCGCCCTTTTTAAATAAAGCCGGACGCGCGCACCGAGCGCAGCCATGTTTTATGTATAAAGCTGAATAAAATATCATCGCGAGGTCCTTTTGATTCGACATGTGTAGCGGCTTTTCTCGGCCCAGCCTCGAGTACTTGGCATTTTGTCCGTACGCGCTATTCAACGGCCAAAGGGCGGCGTTTTCCCGGTGCGTTTAGAGCTAGGTGCGAGCTTTTTTTCCGTTTCGCGAGCTTTTTCTTTCTTGCTCGACTTTTTACCCTAGCGAGGAAAAAGAGCTTCGAGATACGTGAAATCCTCGTGTCAAGGAATGTTATTATTGGCGAGGAATGCGAGTACACATGCAATAACAAATATATATAAATCTTATCTTTTCCAGAAAATACGGCTTGGTGTCGATCGTGCACAAGTTTATGGTGCACATTTTATTGTGCACACATTTATTATGCACATTTTATTGTGCACACATTTATTATGCACATTTTATTGTGCACACATTTATTATGCACATTTTATTGTGCACAAGTTTATGGCGCACACATTATTGTGCACAAGTTTATGGTGCACAAAAATACCGCGCACAATAAAACGGTGCACAAAAATACCTAGCACAATAAAACGGTGTACAAAAATACCGTGCACAATAAAACGGTGCACAAAAATACCGTGCACAATAAAACGGTGCATAAAATACGGTGCACAAAAATACCGTGCACAATAAAACGGTGCACAAAAATACCGTGCACAATAAAACGGTGCACAATAAAACGGTGCATAAAATACGGTGCACAATAAAATTGTGCATAATTAAAACGATGCCGAAAATATCATGTCCTCACACATACGAAAAAATTTATAAGAACACCTACCCACACACTCTCAGTTTTTTTCAATCAAGCACGAATAGGAATCGTAGATCCAATAACACATCTGCTGAATAATGCGCTAACTGGAAAGCTCATCTTTCGTTCCTCGGCATATTGTGTCTCTCCTTCCAGCCCGCCGTACGACTGTACCAATCACAACTTGCTCGACGCGAATGAAACATTCATTTTCGCGGAGGGTGCACAGACGCTATCGCGCGCCAATTATGAAACATTCATTGGCTCGCGGAACGAACGGAACCAACTTGGCTCGTGTTCCTAGTCCATTATGCCCTAGCGATTAGGCGCGGGACGATTGGAAATTCATGTTTCACTTGCCGCCTTGCTTACAGGCGCGAATACGTTGCGGGGCGAAGGGGGAGGGTCTCATTTGCAATTTGGTCGTCTGTGGTTTTGGCGTGATTGGGTGCCTTCTTGACAGATCTATGTGCCAGTTAGTTACCAACATGGTTCTTAAGTTCCTTCCTGGAATGAATCTGCCAATGATGAAAGTGTTATTAATCGAATGTTCACTTTTTGTTACAGGGCAAATAAGATCACCGCGGATAACGGAACACCCGTCGGACATAATCGTGATCAAAAATGAGCCAGTGACACTGAACTGCAAAGCCGAAGGTAAGCCTGAGCCCGTGATAGAATGGTACAAAGATGGCGAGCTCGTGTCGACGTCCCCGGGCGATCCCAAGTCCCAGCGAGTCCTTTTGCCGACTGGATCCTTGTTCTTCCTAAGAGTCATGCATGGCAAGAAAGAGCAGGACAGCGGAGTCTACTGGTGCGTCGCGACCAACGCCGGAGGAAGCGTCCCCAGCAGAAACGCCACTCTCACCGTAGCAGGTAAGTTTTACACTTTCGTGTATTGATTTTGCAATTAAGATAGGCCTACAATACATGTCTACGACAAAGATTTGTCACGTGTTAGACTGTTATCTTACCTAAAAGTATCTTTAACTTCCGGTAAATCAACTTTCAAAGCTTTTGCCTGAGTTCTTCTCGAACTGTAGACATGTTTTTCAATCAAGCATATCCGAAATCAAGCGCGCCGAAAGAAGTGTCTGAAGGTTCTTTGAATTGAAAGGGCATGGAGCAAAAGATGATGATGACCAGTTGATAAGGAGCCGCTCGCTTCAGACGTCAAAAGTCGTAGCACGACAACTGACGGACACTATTATTTCAGCCGTTTCTGCCGTCTCATTGACGATTAAGCGCGGCCGCTTGTCATTGGATACCCCGGCGGAAAAGATACTGTCATGGGGTCGTTCGGCTCACGACTCAGCGCTTAATTGAGTCGTGCCAGGAAAATTTAATATACGAACGAATATTTTTATACTGTTTGAATATGAAATGGCCACTAAAAGTATATTTCACATTACTGCTTCGACTTTTTCATTACTTTCAAGTTTGACCGACATGATGAGCAGACAATTGGTGACAGGAAGCCAGTCTAAAACTATGCTTATTCCACATTCATTCTCTTATAGCAAGTATGACAATTACCGTAACTGGTGTTTGAAGTGTAGGAAAAACGAAGCTCCGATTTCTTGATCGTTCTGGTTCTCCCTCGTCAATTCCTGATTGCGGAAAAAGCAAACTGGGTCACTGGACTTTCTCAAGCTCCCGTCGCTAACGAGCAGTGAAACGTCATTTCTCTAATGAAAACTCGACGCTAGAACGCGTGGAATGAAAAATCCGTTGGATTCTTGGAAACAAATGACGCCAATCAAGTTGCTTCGCTGTGAAAGCCTTATTCGCGCGATTCGGCGATAACTGGCGGTTTTCGCCTTTATCCCGACGTGACTCGCTTCGGTGAAACTGGTTCATGACACGCCGAGACAAAGGGACATTCGCGGGTGCTAATTATTAACCGCGGGGCCGGGATTTTTGCGTTCGCAGACAAGAGACGCGTCGCGGAATGAGACCCGGAAACAAGTAATGGCGCAATTAGGCGCGCACATCGCGTCACGGGAGTGTCGGGTACCTTGGGAACGTGATCTTCTTTCATTTCAAAATTACTGGGAGAGAAAAGTTGGAAATATTACTTTTCAATAGAGCAATATTCAAATTATTCAATTTATTAATTTTTGCATGTTTTTAAGTCTTCATGTTTAATTGAGAGAATAACAGAAAAAAAGTCTACTAATTTTCATGAGAAAAAAAAATCAAGTAGTTTGAAGTTTTAAAATAAACAAATACTTGAAGATATGGAAATAAACAATATGAATGTAAATTTTGGTATGCAATTGTACACTACACGAATTAAACTTTTTTTTAATTTCCAAAAAGTGTTACAGATAGTTTATTTAGCAAGAATAAGTACATGGATAGATAACATATAATTTTAGTATCTAACAGTTTACGAAAAAAAGGATAAAGAAAATTATATAAGATTATTATAAACTGTCTGATAAAACAAACATATTCGCAACGTAACATTGAATATTTTAGGCAATCATCAAAGTTCGGTGCTGTATGGCATTTTTTCGGTTTTGTCCATCATGCCAGTTGAACAGTTCAAAAAATTTGAACCCATACAGATTCGACACTCTTTCACATTTTCGAAGTTGCTGAACCCGTCTTGAATATTCAGATTGTTGAACAATTATTTTTTGTTTTTACTGTTTTGTTCATTGCAAAGGTTTTTGAATAAAATTCAAAATGGTTAGAACTACTAAAATTGTTGAGACTGACAAAGCCTAGAAAAAACTGTGAATACTGTTACAAGCTGTGAAATCGCTCTCAAAACTTCATGAAAATCATAAATATACCTATCAATTATTTGTTGAATGATAAATATAAGTATATCGATAATTAATTTTTTTTTTCGAACAATGGTATGTATAAAATATATTATTAATTCAACTATAACACTTGAAAATACCACTTTTTATATGCGTGTTTTGAATCTTGCAAATTTTATCATCCAAAATCTAGCAATTGTAAAATAGAAAGTGTAATTTTTTTGTTAAAGCCACTACTATATTTTTATTATAAGTAATCAGAATGCATTTTAAGTGTAGTGGCTCACGATATATGAATAATAAAATTTGTTTATACGTATTTGTATGCAATTCTTATTGAAAATCTTCAGAATAGAGATCGTATAGTAAAAAGTGATATATTTCATACTACCTAGTGTAAACATTCGCAGAAAAAAAATGGTAAAACTACTATAAAAATTCTTACAGTTCAAAGTATAATTATTCGAAATAACATTAAATTTTAGTGATTCTAATTTAAATAATTCATTGCAGTATACTAGAACTATTGAGTAAAGTGTCTTACTCCGTACTCAAGTAGGCAATCAGTGAAAAAAATTTCATGCGTTTTATTATTCGATTTGTATATTGAAATATTTTACAGTGCGAAGTTGTATTTGAAATTTATCGCTTGAGGAGGGCATATGTGAATTTTTTTGAAACATCTATTAAAATTTTTTGATTTTTTGATCATACGTCTTAGTGAACATATATGAATAAATAAACTGTCTACAATGATATGTTATAGATAGTGAACATATTTATTCTTTTTGTATTCTTTTCGCCATAGCTGTAAAATTAAGAACCTGGATTCATGCTGTAAAGAAAAAGGAAAATGATTTATTTTCAAATTGTTTCGAAAAAATAAAACGAACTAATGGAAATTTTTCATGAGTAAATTATTGTTGAGGCTTAATATTCCTTAAAAACTACTAACTTTGTTGAACAAGTTTACTTGAGCTAAATTTTCCTAAATTGAACTTAATGTTTCGATGACACTTTTTTGGATTTCTAAATTTCTTTCTACCAATCTATGAGCTTATATAATACTAAACTCATTTCAGATTATTTGATTATTGATTAATGAACTCAGAAACCGCAATCAGTAAAATACAAAATTCACCCTTCGAAATTTTTATTTTTGTTTTCATAAATCTGAAACGTAAACAATTTTCAAACTCATCACCAGAAACTGTTTCTTTAATCTGACGACAATAGTCGCCAATTTTTCATTAAAATAGAGTACACTTAATCAGCAGTTGAAACTCAAAATGCTTATGCGTTGCTGTTCAGGCAATAAACTTCACTTTTCAAGATAAAGTATAAAAAACATTACCATCATATTTTATTTGACCTTCTTACCAGTAAAAATTTTCTAAATTCATAGCTCTACATACCTTACAGATTTTCTAATTTACAATACGCGCCTCTTCCCTTTATCGAGCAAGACGCTACGGCCCGCTTTATCGACGATCGCAAAAATAATATATTCCGCGGGACATTGTCGCTGCCGCGAGCCTTTTTCGCAGGCAAAAACAAAGAGTGTAATTTATCGAGGCGGTATCGCGTGTGTTACCATTATGCCGGTAAAGAGCCTGATCTCTCTTGTTCCTCCTCCCCTCCTCCCCCGATCCACGTGCAGGGGTAGGCGCTTCGTGTAATACGTGCCTCCTCGTACATTACCCGAGTGCACGTATATATGTGGCGAGGCTTTCTGGCCCCCGAGCGCATAATGCGTAGCTTACTGTTTTAATAGGGACGTATGTAGAGTAGTGCGCCATTGTCCTGCGCGTAAAAGTCGCCCCTGCCTCACCTGACCGCGTACGCTCCCGCACCGGGCGCCAACCTATTGTCTTCCAACGGGACCCACCGCGTTATCTAACGAGGCTACCTGACGCCGCGGGCCTTTTTTCTCAACTTGCCCCTGTAAATAAGGTGTATACAACATACTACTGAATTTTTTCGTCCAGAGAGGTGGTGTTGTGTTCGGAGGAAGGAAGCTCGACATTATTTATCAGCTGCAAAGATTCCTAACAAAGATTTGGAATTCTGGTTTCTCCATTGTAAGTCTGAAATTTCGTGTTTTTACTACTGTGGGGTGTATATTTTCGTGCAATAAAAACTTTCGATTCTAACACAATATCTTTAAAAAACGAAACGAAAACATTGAGCGTTATACTAGGAAAGCTGCAGAAATCGTGATAGATCAGAGCCGAGAAGTCAGGAAAACAACAATTTTTTACGTCATGGCCGATGTTTGTTTCGCATCGTGTTGCCCAACTTTCAGCCGCGTGATTCATCAAAAAGCCCGAAAACGAACGATATGAAAGTTCCGTGGGCACGGCCATACTTTTCCCCGGAAATCTCTAATGCAGGCCGAGCTCGTAATCGATTGCGCAGCATTGCTTGAGCGACAGCGGCCGCGTTTCGCCCTCCGAAAACTCGCGATATCGCGAATCCGCGGTTAACTCTGATTTATTTGAGCTCGTGGTTTTCTCCCCGAACTAAACAAACGGCGCGCGAGATCCTTGATTTATCAAGTTGATGCTCGGAGCAAGCGCGGATCCATCTTCGAGTCCAAATCGGATGCAATCAAGGAACGCGCAATTCATTTTACGCTGGATGGAAACAACCAGAGGAAATTGGTACTGTGTTGAAAAAGTCGGGATATTGGTTTATTGTACTGAAAAGCAAACAAATACAAAAACTTATTTCATATAATATTTTCATGAAGAAATTTGATGATTGAGGTTGAAAAATCGATAGACTTTGAGTTTGATGATAACATTAACGAAGCGTGAAATTACGACATTTCTCGGTTCATTGTTAACCCGATTTACATAGGTATCTTTATGCGCATGTTAAATTTCATTAGGTGCATGCGAAATAGGTGGGATTATGGCGTGAAATAACGATAACGTGGAAAGGCGCCCGAGCCCGATTGGCTGCGCGTTTAACCGCTTTGCAGGAAATATCTTGCGACGCACTCCTGTCAGCCTAGGGACCGTATCCAAAGCCCGATTGCATAATTCCTCGCGCGAAAGCTCCACCGGCAATTAGCATTAATTACGATACCGGCTTGCGTACTTGTTTACAATCATTTCGCGAGCTATCGGGCGACGTTACTTCACGGCACACGCTCGCTATCTTATCCGCGGTTTTTCCGGAAAAGCTCCTGCATGTGAGTTTTATGGGTTTCGTTTTTTTAACTTTAGAGCCTGTTGTGTCAAAGATAACTAATTGACGATATTTCATCGGGTCGACGGATTTTAATCGAGCTGAGATTCTTCGATGTGTTAGATGTTTTACAAAGAATAAATGATGACTGTAATGAATGAATCTGGATCTGAGTTGAGAAAAAGAGTTGGAATGTCAGAAAATTTTATAGATTAGTTAGGATAGTTTTTTTTTTTTGCTATTTAGGATTGCAATGAGCTGTAATATTGAATCGTATGTAAATAGTGGAAAAAGAAACAAGTAGTTTTTCTTGAACTGTACAATACTCTATTCGATTCCCGTCCATTTTCCCGAACGCAGTTTCCCGACAGTCAATTTTCCCGACGACCTTTTTCCCGACAAACACTTTTCCCGACAACATTTTTCCCGACAGCACTTCTCCCGTCTGACTATGTTCACGACAAAAATCCTATGATTGAATGATGTCATATTTTTCCTGACAGCACTTTTCCCGACAACACATTTCCCATAAAAGTCTCAAAAAGTAACTCTCAAAAAAATGAAATCAAAAAATCAAACTGTCAAGTTTCGTAATGAAATTAGCCAGGAATAATAAACAATCGTTGCCTGGGAACTTGTAAAAAGTAACATAAATTTCAAAAACAAAATGAAATCGTTTCAGAATTGAAAAAAAAACTTTGCTTATTCTTTTATTATTATATTTCAAAGAACAAAATATGAATAATAAGTCTATTTTTGATTATAGCACACTTTTTCTGAAAAATATTTACTAACGTCTTTTTTTCTAACGGTTATTAGTACAAACATTTTTTTGCAGTAAAAAAATTTAAAATTATACCGGTATATTCATATAAAAGAATAGAAAATCAGTGTGGGGAAAAATTTTGTCGGGTAAATTGTTTGTCGCGAAAAATGTTTTGGGAGAAGTGCTGTCGGGAAAATTCTTGTCGGGAAAAGTGTTTGTCGAGAAAAAGGTCGTCGGGAAAATTGTCTGTCGGGAAACTGCTTTCGGGAAAGTGACCGGGTGCCACTCTATTCACTTTTGACAATTCTCTTTTGACATAACCAATTTCGAATTTCGAAAACGACAATGTTACTAATGTATTTCCTCAAATTTTTAAAAATTAATTAGTCTCCTAGATTATCAAATAATAATTTCAAACGTACTATTGAACGGAATACTCAAATGACCTGGCAACTTTGCCAATGATCCTTTTTTGCTGACGACCATGATCTTGTCATCCGATGATTCTGCGCTTTCGCTAAGACGACCCTCGGCTACTGTGCAGGTCGAGTGTACGGCTAATCGCGATACAGAATTTTTCACACTGACAGGTGTTTCAATTGTATTTAGATATTTCACAGAAGCATTACTAATTAGGTTTCATGCAAGTCATCGTCTCTGCATTGATCATGGTTTCTGTTATGTGCGGTCTAACTGATACGATTTATTTTACCAACACTTACATCAATCAAAATTGTATCATGCTCTTATTTGAAAAATAAAACGAATCCAATTATTTGAACATGTGTATGTTACAACTCAAAACTCAAGTGATTCTTCTTATTTCAAAATACTACATTCTGTTAATTATATGTAATGTGATAAAAGGTCTTGCTGTTTAACGTACATGAATGTCTTTTTGCAAATTATATTCAAATAATGTTTGTTTGAATTGTAAATTCGTCAGATATATATATGTATAGAAATATATATGATATTGGAAAGTCATCGTCTATAATAAGGTCAAGTTCATTGAATATTGCATGATAAGTAAACTTGACTGCAAAAGAGAATTGCGTAAAATGGGCGATAATCCAAATCGCGGTGTCACCTTACACCGAATGAGCAGGGTCGACGGTCGGCTCATCAAGCACTCGCCCTAAGGTGAGCGACCTTAGGTGGCTCGCTCTGCCAAATCCGCTCGTGTTACCTGCAACACCCGACGTTGCAACAGTGATACGAGTATCACTCTCGCTTGTAACCTCCTCTGCAACGAATAAAAAGGCCTCATTCGTTGTTCCACGAAACACGCGAACGGAGCTGTTCTTCCCTCAGAATAGAGCCACGCCAAATCTTTCCAGGTGCACTTCTGGTTACATGGTTTGAATTTCCGTGCGGAGTTAATGCTGCGTTGCGTTTTTGTGAGATCGCGTTTCTGAAAAAATACGAAGAAATGGAGGAAATAGTTAAGGTCGTACGTGAGAAACGTTACATGAAAAAATAATGTTGCGTGATGGAAAAGGAATTTTCTGGAGAGCTTCTTTGGGGAGATATTTTGCGCAGAAGAAGTTTTACGAAATTGCATGAAAGTTGTAGGGGATTTTGAAAAGAAAAAAATTTTTTATTTGACAGCATTTTAAAAGAGTTGAATGTTTGAGTTGAATGAAGTTTTGGATAAGAGGAATAGGTATGGTGAAGTTTTGAGACATATGGTAGGGTAGTGTCAATGCTTAAATGTCATCATTATCATTGAAATTGACATGAATAAGATGTTTCTGAAATCGTTAAAAGTAAGCTAATATGATAAAAATATTTTTTCGGGCCATTCAAATTTTTTTACAGAATCTCAATCAAAGCAATAATTATGTCAAATAATATTATGTAAATACACATACATTTTTTTGGAATGTTATCATTAAAAAAATTGTAAAGTTTGGACGGAGCTAAAATTCAACTTACATAAAATGAGAGAAAAATGAGAATTGAATTCAATAAGCATATTAAATAAATGTGTTCAAGTATATATTTTTTTATTTTATTAAAGTTCAAATCAAAAATTTCTAGAAAATTGAATAAAAAATTATTTTTTTAATATGTTTATAAAATTTAATGCTTTACTTTAACGATTCAAAGGCATAATAGTGCCGACCTAATTGGAAGTATTAATTTTGAGATGCTATATTTTATACGTGAAAATGTGTGTGAATTATTATTTGTTCTGTTGTAAAGATGATGTAATTAAAAGGATGTCAATGAAATGATAAGAAAGCATTGAATTTTTGGAATATTTTTCTAGATAAACAATACAATTTCAAAATAATAATAACGTAACGAAAAATCCCTTTTAACGTACTAGAGGTATATCGTATTGGAAACATTTTTGTGGATATTATAATTTACTCAAAATTCTATAAACAAATTTTTTATCTCTACGTTTTTTAGTGTGAGACATCCAATAAAAATTCCTTCAAGAATTGATATAATACAAGAAAATTTTTCAAGCTGTATAAATATTGAAAAAATACAAAAAAAAACTATAAATCATTGTAATTATTAAAAATGTGAATAGATATAGTACTTTTTTAGGTCCAATGAAATATTACGAAGGTATGAAAATTTTTCGTCTTTTGAATAAAATTCTTAAAATGATTGTTAAACATATAAAAAAAATTTTGAAACAGTAAGAAACCGAAAATATGCAAAATGATGGCAGTATACATGTAAATGCCATACATCTCTGTAGATTAAAGTATTTCAAAAGTCTATTAGTATACCAAAAACTAATAAAACTTCCGTTTTTGGAGCATGAAATTTTCAAAATATTTGAAGAATTCCGTAAAAAACCAGAAAATATAGATATAAATATAAATATAGATACAAAATATAGATATAAATATTAGTCGTGCCACTGAAATAATACTAAAAAAAATTATAACTTCTGGAAATAGATCAAATAATACGAATGTAGGAAAACACTGCATTCTGATAAAAAATTTGAAATATTAAGAATCACGTAATCTTTCAACTCTAGAACATCAAATATTTGCAATCTTTAAAAAAATCTATACATATGCTTAGATTTTACAAAAATTCTTTTATAATAATCTAATAAATATATTGAGTTCAAAAAATACGAAAGATATTTCAGTGTTACCAACTGAAAAAAAAAATTAAAATTTTTGTAAATATATATATTTTGTTATCCTTGAATATAATAAATTTGTATGTACTTGGAATCTTGAGCAAAAATTTCGAAAATGTATACATAAGTTCATTGAAAAAAATACGTAAAATCGCTCGAATTGTAACAATACTGAAAAAAATCCAGAACTATGATACTCAAAGTACCATAATCGATATGTAAAATACTAGCAATTAATGAAAATGCTGTTTTCTTGAAAAACTACTCAAATATAAAGAAGTATGCAACCTTGCAAATTTTCAAACATTAAACTTTATACTTTTATAAATAAATCTACTGAAATACGAAAGACATATATACAAAAATACAGGTTATATCTACCTAAAAATATCATACATCTCTATAAAAATACTAGAAGTCAATGAAGATACAGAAATCCTGAAAAAACGTGTGAATCCATAAAAAAAGTGTATAATTCTGAAATTTTCTGAAAGACTATGTAATACTTTTTCTGAAAATTCCATGGATCAATAAATCTTTATTAATTTGGAATCCTATACATAGCATTGAATTTTTTGGATTTCTGTACAAATTGATACCAATGGCAATATAATTGCCATGACAAGCACTGAAAAATACTGAAAATGTAATATTTTTTTTTTCTTTTTTTTTTGGAAAAAAAATAATATGTTCTATACAAAAAAAACTCGGATTTCGCAAGTCGATATCTTATATGTCACTATTTATGATTGTATAAATAAGCAATACTACGTTCGAAATATAAAGTATAGTTATTTTACCAACCCTTTTTCTAATTCCAGCTCTCCCCCCTCCCTCCTTCCACATTCAAAAAAAATTTCGTTGCTATGTCCCTACTCAAATACAAGCGAGTTCAGAATAAATGAACTAGATTAGCTCTCCATCACATTTCTCTCAAGTTTTCTCAGTGAATGTCTACTTTTAACTTTTTCTGGGAGAGACGAAAACACACAGAAAAAAAACCGGAACCCAAAAGCCGTGATTTCCGGTGGCTTTGGACGAGGATTTCAGATTTCGCGGGCACTCGAACGGCTATTTTTGCTCGAAATCCCGAGCGAGATGGAAATCTCGGGACGAGTAGAGTTCTGCTCCGTGCGAAGCGCGGTCGGGGCATGTCACGGTCGGTTGTTTTTTGCCGGGACCCGGGACGCGGCTTCGCGGGAAATCCACGGGATCTCGATAAAAAGCGGAGGAAGCTGCAGAAACCGCGCCAGATGTTGGTAAAGACCGTCCGCGGTGTACGCGTGACAGATATATTTTTACAATAGAAACTATCGGCGCCATAAATCCGGGCTTTTTTCTACGGCGATCGACCGGTTACGATAATGCAGCTCCGCCTCGAGTGCTCGTTACTTTAATGACCTTAATAAAGTCATTCGAGTCTCGAGCCCTTTATGGAAGTAACTATCTACAGAAAAAAACAGGCAGAAAAAGTGATGAGAAATGAAAAAGACTTTTCTTGCAGGAATTTCCAACCACAAAAGCAAACAAATGGAAAAATAAGAAATATCTTACCACTTCTAACATCGATCAAGATAAATTAAGTTCGGCGAAATCGGTGTACGAGGTCTCTAAAAAATTCGCTTTTCTTTCTCGCGAGAACCTGGGCCAAGGAAAACTTTAGTAAATTGTCCCCGAAGCCTAGAAATCCCGCGCCCTCATCTAGTCACGTCGACGCTACCTATATCCCGGCACGTTTAATAACGCGAGCACGTACAGCTTTCTGGTGCACAGTTAGTTTCCCACGCGATCTCTTTTCCGAGCGACAGCATAAACGACGCTCTGGACGAGGACGTGCAAAAAGTACAAGCAAACAATGAAAACAACAACGTCCAACTTTTGTCCACGCCGGCTGTAACTTCCTTCCCGGTGCCAATTTATACATCTACGTATACCACCCAGGAAACACTTGGAAAAAATCTCAAAACGACATTTTCTGAAATCAGTTTCTGAAATCTACAAACCGAAATACCCTTCCGGGCAATAACCCTGGCTTTTTTCAGTAATCCCCAATTAAATGAATTAACAATGTTCGCCTCGAAACTCGATAAGATTCACTCCCAGGTAAACTCGCCGCGGCGAATCGATCTTGCTTGAATTCTAGCCCCATTAGCTAATAACTACCAACTTCTACTCCTTCCCCCCCCCCCGCCCCCTCGGTAGAAAGTCAGATAACTCGAAGTTTCATCGTGTGATGGGCTTAGGTATATGACGAAGTGAAAACTGAGCGTGGTTAAGAAAAGGTCCAGGACTAATTAAGGCGTCGCGTGTGTCTAGCGAAGTAAGATCTCCTGTTCAGCGTCCCTTTGATCCGATCCGAACAACGTTTTCTTCCTCCTTCGATCCAAAAGACCCAGATCGGAGCGATAGCCGTCGAGGAAGCTCTCGGTATTCGCAGTCGGCGAAGCATGAAACGACAAGGGCCGAAAGGTTGTCCCCAACAGGGTCCAGGTGATATTTGTTCGGAAGCGCAACCTCGATGTGTTCCTGATAAGCGATGAAAACGTCTGGGATACGTGAGCCGGATTTATTATATGGATGGGAACATTGGTGGTCGATGGGGTGGAAAAATTTCCGACCCAAAGATCGTAAGACCGTGCGTGATACTTAGGATAGTGGGAGTATGGGATTGGGCAACGGCTTGAGAAATCTGGAGGCAAACTATCAGTTTTTAATCGGTTTGAATTAAGGATGCTCGTGTTGGACATGGTGACAAGTTATGAATCCAAGCTGAGAATATGATTTCTTCCCTATCATACCATATTTTACTGTTTTATCTCCTGAAGATATCAAATTTTGGAATTGGACAGTAAATTTAATACACTCTGGTGAAAGCGAGAATACTATCTTCAGTCATCCCGTAGTCCTTCGCAAGACGATGAAAATGATAATTAGCAAATACCACACAAATGTATACACACGCTTATTATGAATTGATGACAAACTCATTCGTCTTTTCCATCTTATACCAACAAAAAAATTTAGTTATTAATTTAACGTTATTACATTTTTTTTAAACTTTTTTTCAAGTTCTCAAGAAAAAATCCTAATTTTGATAAGAATGACATCATTATTGAAGTATTTCAACAGAACTATCACTTTTTGATTGATGAGTCAGCATAACAACAATGCATTTGTAACTCATGTAGTTTATATAGAGCCCCAGTATAAACTGGAATTACATTTGACTTCATGAACTTCATGAATCACCTACGATTTATCAATACTTCTGCAGTCAATGTTCAATGTCATCACCTTTTTTGATAAAATTTTACGATTGGGTACCGTAATGCCCAAAACATTATGTCCAAAACATAATGTCAAATAAATAATACGATGCCCGAAAAATATTATCAAACTAAATTCTACTAATTTTAGGAAATATACCGTTTGTGAATAACATATTTACAATAGTATTAGCAAGAAATTAAAAAAAAAAACATGTAAAATGCAAGACTCCATGGAAATTTTTTCGATTCATGTAAAAAGAAAGAAAACAAAGAAAAAAACTTACAAATTGTAGTTTCTGAAAATTGTCCTAACTTTTAACAATATACAAAATTTGTGGAAATTTTCTGAAACTGCAAATTTCAATTCAATTTTTACAATTACATAATATCTTTGTGCGAGGATCATTTTTTGATTTCAAAAAACTTGAAATGATATGAAAATGAAATACCCGAAAATACCGCATAAAAATAAATTAATTATGGAATTCTAGTTTAACCAAATCATAAACATTTTTAACTAGTACCTAACATTTTTCAAAGTTATATTATGGTCAAGATTATTTTTAAGATTTCAAAAATTTTGAACTGCATCCGTATGATGAAACATTTTTTGATATTTAAAAATGAAGTATATTTCATGGTTTCTGTAACTTTTCGGAATTTGAAAATTTTTCATATTGCACAAATTTTATCAACATCATCTGAAATTCAACAAACTATTTGAATTTTATAGAACTTAGAACAATCTCGAGAATTATTCCAATGCTTTTTCGTTTTCATTATATTTTAACAATAATAATTGGAAAAAATTTATGAAAATTTCTGAAACTTCTAATAATTTTTCGTATTTTTTCAATACTTCCAATTTTTTTTAATTTTTTCATAAAACTAAAAAAACCATACAGTTTTCCAAAAATTATGATAATGATCACAATATAGAAAATTTATATTGTCTACATATAAAATTATCAACTTTTCAGAAAATTTTCAGTTTCTCAATTTTTTGAAAAGTTTGAAATTTTAAAAATAATAAAAACTATTCAACGATTAAAGTTAGACTAAAATAATAAGAAAATTCGGACATTTAGTTAGATGGACATAGAAATCTTTGGTCATTAAGGTTTGGATATTGGGGTATCCCACTAAATTTTGCACTTTTGGACGTACTTTTTTCTTTTTAACAAATCATCTACTATTTTGATCATCTAAGTTTTTTAAATAAATGTGTCTGAATGTGTAAACAAATTTTTATCAAAACGACTGTATAATAATTTTCGTTATTTCTCAGGAAAAAATGCCGTTTTTCCGAAGATTAAAGAAAATAATGTATCTCTGCTAACATTAATATTTTGCGATCAGGGTATGAGAAAAAAATGAAATTCAGTATAATATCTTTGAAATTTTTCGAGCACTCGACAAGCATAATTTAATTTTTAAAAAATTCGTAGGATCTTCAATAGAATTTCATATAAATCTCTTATCCTCATAAGAATGTAAAATATTCTACAGTAACAGAGATATTTGAAAATATTTTCTCTTACCTTTATGAAACTGCATGTTATTTTGCTGTTTTCTGAACACTCATTTTGCTGTACTTTTCGTAAAAAAACTTGTTTGCCTTGTTTATTTTATAACTAAACGCATAATTTTTTTTTCAATCAGGTGTTTATTTGAACATAATCATTCTGAAAAAAAAATTCTTATTTTATCAAACTACCAAGAATAATTGCAAACTTTTAGCAAAATCAATAATGAGAAAGTCAGACTCTAAACTTATAATTACGTTGCAAGTACAAAAGATGCCTCTACAAGTTTCAAAATATAAACCCTCGTGAATTCAAATACTTTTCTTCTGTTGCGAAGAACTCTTTCACCAGCTTCAACGGTTCCATTACATTTTCACTTATTTATCATAAAAAGCAGAAATCCAACTCTTCGACTGAATTCAATTCAGAAAACCCAACATCAAAATCCTTCGTGCGGAATCCAAGAAGACGGATTACTATAATTTCGACTTCATCATCCATCACGAAATTCCATGGATTCAAATATGCCGATTTTTACGAGCAGTTTGTTGAATTTTCCTGAGTCAACTCTGAAAAGTCGATTTTACATCTCATAAAAGTCGCAACATGTCGTGCCGATTTGCCTATATCTCGCACTTGAAAACGGACTTGACTGAAAGTCGAATAATCCCCAGCTCGCAACTCCTAGTTGGCCCGGATGTTCGAGTTTGATGGTGCAAAGTTTTCATCCAACTGCGAGAGTCAGCTTTTTCCCTGTTAGGCGAGTTTCTGGGTTGATTGTTGCAGAGTAAGGGTGAGGTTTTGTTTATGCCGTATTATAATTGCTTCAATAGAGGGCTCACTCAATGGCTTGTTTGTGAAGCTTTTGGGAACTGCTTGGTTGGATGATTTCGAAATAAACTGTTAGAGAATTTCATCAGTGTTCACAGTTAATGAAATAAAATGGAAATATCGGTTCAAAATAATAATTTTTCGATTAATACTAATTATTTAGTGGATAATTTTACTATCAGTGCATTGAAATGCAAATACAAGGGTTTATCGCGTTAAAATTCGTAATACTTGGGACTTCCTGGTGTACATTGCGAAGTGCACGGGCAGAGATGAGCGCGATATAATACACTGCACTGCCAGGAACGCCGTAATTTGGCGAATTGAATAGCGCCGCAGGGCCAAGACCCAGCGAAGGAAATAGCGCGACGAGCACGCTCGCATCAAACACGCTGTGACCGGGGAAAATCGGGACGTTCCCGTTTGCGGCGGCAGCACGAAGTGCTTGGATCCCAGAAAAAAAAACCCTCTTGTCTGTATTTTTTCATTCGCGGTAAAGGAAAATAATGTTTTTTGCTTCTAGGGGTACATTGAAGCTTTTTTTAAATTGAATCGTTTCTTTGCAACATCCATATTTTTGTTTGGGATTTATAATAAAAAATAATCCTCATTCCTCAAATAACGGTTTCGTTAAATCGCATCTTTCCCTTCTTAATACACTTCGAGAGGCATTCCAAAAATTAACCAAGTGAAAAATGCCATCTCCTTAATCGAATCCAAGCCGAAGGGGAAAATAGAAATATGGCGTCGGGTCGTGATAACGTCGGGCGCTTTTCCGAGGCTATTTCTCGAGGTGGAAAGCGCAGATTAATCACGGGGCGCAGCCGGAGATGAATCAATGTCGGCCGTCGCGGTTATTTTTATTTTTATCGGCTTTTTGTTGTTGATTTTTTTTTTAATCGCGGGCATTGGCATTCCTACGGGCCAAGAGTCATCTGGACTAGTGTACAATGGCCACCTTGGGTTCTTGGGCCTATCCCCTTTGGCTTTTTCTCGGGGAAATCGAGGTAGAGGAGCACAATATAGGCGTAGCCGAGTGTGTAGATAGGACGTGAAATATAGCGCGAAGATGACCGATACCGGTAGCCCGCGAGGTGAAGGGAGAACGCTTGAAATAGATATTTCACGAAGATCCTCTTCCTGCATCGACTTCCCTGACACTACTCCGTAAAATATGCTCTCGACCCTTTGAAACAAAAAATTCCATCACATGAGTTCTTTCTTTCTGGCAAAGCAAGTCTGAAGGTGGGCATAAAAAATAGTTTTTTTTTATGCACACTATATTTTTTGTACATAAGACGTGATTAATTACATTTTTATGTGAATAACATTATTCTTTTTTCCTCTGTTTCAGGTACGTAAAAATAAAATGCTGTCATACGTGAGTAGAAAACTCATTTTCATTAATTTCACACAAACAAAACCCTAGTGAAATGACTTGACCTTAAACGATTTTCTCTCGGTGCCAAGTTCTTCTTCCGGTCGTGGAGATAAAAAAGCTCGACCAACATCGATGTTTTCAATAGTCCGGAAGTAGCCGCCTTTTACATCTGAATTTTCCGAAGCATCGCGAGAATCAAGAAACGTTGCGAATATATTGCCTGGCTTGGACCAGCGCCGGAAACTGCAATCTTATCCCGCTGCGTGATATCTGGGTGAAATATTGCGCCGAGATCGATTATCGCGCCCGATTTCTTCGAGGCAAAGAGATTCATGGCTTTGGTTTGGCGTTCTTTGTTCGACGGAGAAAATTGGAATTTTTGCAGAGTTACAAAGTCCTGACGTGTTGAGATAACGTTTTTCAGGAAGCCATTCATCGTTTTATAGACTTTTGTAAAATAGAGAAGAGGGAATCGCAGATGTAATTTGAAGAATAATGAGAATTGTGATTGCAAGTTTTTTGAGTCAATTTGAAATATTTGAATAAAGCCTATTGCATACATTCAGATGCTTAGGATTGTAGGACACCTCTTCCAATCCGTATTTTCCACTTCAGGATTTCCACTCCGCAATTTCCAACAACTGTTTTTACAAATGACTGTTTTTTTCCATATTATGTAATTTCCAACAACTGTAATTTCTAATTTTTATATTTTCCAATTTATTTACATCTCCGACAAAAGCGTAGAAAATAAAAAAATGTAAAATTTTATGAAAGTGTTGTAAATATCAAATTTTCGCGCAAAATATAGAATTTCCAAAAGTTAAAGTTGTATGTGATGCCCGATGGTAAGAAAGTAATCTAAAATTGGATCATTTTCACTATATTCTTTAAATTTTTTAACGATATAATAAACTCGGTCCTTAATTTTTTTGCGATCATGTGTTGTGATAGATTTTTTTATATTCTGGCCTAAATCCAATTGTCGTAACATTGTCTCCGTATCACTCTGCTCAGCTCTTAATTCTTCCAAAAAAGGAAGGTACTATTTATTTATTTATGAGATATCATATCTTATGAAGATAATAAATATATTTTTTACTATAAGGATATAGTAAAAACACACGAGAAAATGACACCCCTTGAAGTTTGTTAACAGTTGAAAGTGCAGTATGATAACTCGAGAAAATAAAAAAATGAGAAAAGTAGTTCGAATATTCATGTTCATAAAGTTTAATTTCATAAGGTTTAAATGTGACAAATCACACGAAAATTTTTTTCAGAGATTTACCAAAAATAATGTGAAACTTTGAAAAGAAAAAAAATTCAACGAAGCCCCTAACAATAAAAATTTTATAAATTCAAGAATACAAAAATTCTGAAAATTTTGATTCAAATTCTAAAATTTGAATTCTAAGATTCAAAAATTTTGATTCAAATTCTGAAATTTAAATTCTAAATTCATAAATTCCGAATTAAATTCTGAAATTCCCACTCTAGATTCAGAAATTCTGATTCAAATTTTAAATCAATCATTTCAATCTCAGAAAAAAAATTCTCGTTTGATTTTTCAACGTTGTAAACTTTGTCAACATGAATATTCAAGTTGAAGCCTAAACTGTCAAAAAATAATAAGGTGGAAAAAAGGGACTTAGGAAAAATAATAAGGTGGAAAAAAGGGACTTTGGAAAAATAATAAGGTGGAAAATAAATCCAGTGGAAAATACGGATTGGAAAAAGTGAGCGCCTACCGATGCTTAGACATAAAAAATATTTGGGAGGGGTTTTAGAAAAGAAATGTAATGTTTGGTTTATTATTTTTAATTTTTGATGATCTGAAATTAATGGAAATAAAAGATTTAGTAAAAAAAAGGCAACATCATAATTCCGACAAAATTGTTTACTTGAAGCCTTTTGAAGATTAAGCTTTTGAATGGAGATACTCAGTCCAACGACAAAAAAACAACTTTTGAATCAATACCCGAGTCACTCGGAACGTGACCATTATATTCAATCTAGCGTCGAATAATTCGTGCCAGACGAAACTTTGGCTGTTAGAGCTAGATTACTATGGATTGTTTGGACTGTCTCGACCTCGCGGTGCAAAGTTTTCGGTGAAAAAAACTCATCGAGAAAGTTACCGGCCTCCTTGGTGACTTTGTTTGCATTTCCCCGTTCCCTGTTTTCGTCCATTAAGCAAATTTCAGCGCGATCGACTTCGGCTAATGGCTTTTTAATAATAGGTTTTTCGAAAATCAATACGAGAAAGCTGCGAAAATTCGCAACGTTGGTCGGAATATAATTTGTTATTTTTTCTGGGATTAGTTGAATGAAATATTTTATAATAAATTGTCTTAATATCAATGGCAATTAATAATGAAATTTATCATTCATTTTCAATTCTTCTTCATATTCTCCACATTTAAGAGATTCAAAATCAATTCATCAGCTACCTTAAAATTATCTTTGACTGTCGCAAAAACCATGAAACTCGCCATATGATCTTCTCCCCTCGAAAAAAACCTTCCTCGATCGTTTATAAAGTGAAATCCCTGAGACGTAAAATTCCGGGTGAACTCGGCGAAATCCCGAACGTTTATTACAATCTTTGGAAATAGCCCTGTGATAGGTGCGTAAATTTTCCACGGCTTTTATCGGAACGAAAATCCAGGCGATTTCAGGGATGCCTTTGTTTGGCCGCGATTTGAAGAAACGTTGGAAAGGGCAAGGACGAGAAAAGGGAAGAGAAGCCATCTCCCCGGAAATCCGGCAGGTCGACTGAATTTCCGTTTTATAGTCAAACTGACAAAGTCTAATCGAGTTTCGACGCTTTGGAAGTCGCTACTTCGGTCAATAAATTACTGAGAAAGTATCCCATCTACGAAGTCGATAAGCGAGCCGCGGTAATCGGCGGGGCACGAAAATACTCCCTCGAAAAACGGTCGAAGGGAAGAGCTTTTTTTCCGGAGTGTGAAGATAAAAAAGCTCCATGGACGGAGATGTGTCGGAGATAATAGATACAGCTGACTTTAGTCTGCAGAATCCTTTGGAATAAAGGAATGAGTTCTGTTTCTTTCAATGTCGAATTTCAATGTCTTGAGTGTGCAAAACAGCCAAAGAGCAGTCATTCGCGAATAACGCTCTACCTTTTGGAAAAAATTATTCTATTTTTGAATTTACGTGCTAAAATTCTTGCAATCTAGATGGACTTAGTTGAAGCTTTGATCTTGGCATTGTTTATGAATCGTTTTTGCTTTTAAAAAAATTTTCTGGCATATTTGTTTTTTGTGATTTTCATGTGAGCGTCATAAATACAAATCTTGAAAAAGGTTCTCGTAATCCAGATCTTGATAAAGCTCGTAGAGAAAAAAAATGCGGGTCCAGAGGGTTTTCAAATACGGGCAACCACATCGTTATTATCAGGGCAACCAAAAATATTTACAATAAAATGATAAATATTTATTTATTTATTTATGCATGAAAAACCAGGGAAATATTTATGATGTACAAGAAATATTTATTATGAAATGCAAACAAATTTTATGTTTCTTGTACATTTGTTTACGTTTTTAGCTTCTAATCAAAATTTTTGCAGAATATATGACCACATGTTTTGTTAGGTTCTCTTCGACTTATAATTCGAATAGCATTTTGTTTCAATTGATTATTTATTTTGAAATTTAAACAGGTAATGAATCTGTAAACATGTGACATGTCGAATAATTTCTTGGTAATTTTCAAACTGCAAATAAATTGAGATTAAATATTGCAAAATAAATTAAAAATTAAAAATTTAAAAATTAAATTTTAAATTTAAAAAAATTCAAATAAAATGAATTTGATTTGCGAATAATTAAATGAAAATAAAATGAAAATTAGAATTAAATTCAAATTAAAGAAAAATAAAATGGCCAAACATGCATAAGTAGCAAATATTTTTTATGGTCAAAAACTGTTGAAAATATTTGGGATTAAAAGTTAAAAACCTTAAAATATTTACGAAAAATCTAAAAGTAGCGAAATATTTTTGTTCCACTAAAAAACTGCCAAAATATTTATTTAAATATTGTTTTTTCAATAAATATTTTTGATTCCCTTGGTTATTATAGACTATTTTACGTTCTTTGAATTATTTTTTTCGCAACATTTGCATACATTGATAAAATTTTGATTAAACTATTTTAATTGTAATTGTTAAAAATGTTTTATTTTGATATAATTCTGATGAATCGAAATTTTTAATAAAAGAGTTGTTATAATTATTTGTTGAGTCATTAGTGATATTGTTCCTAATTTTTATTGTTCATTTTTTATTTTTTGAATTTTGTTAAGATACTGATAAAGACCAATGAGAGGTCTGAAAATTGATCAATAATTAAATAAGTTTTTGAACTCAGAAATATATAATTTTGCTCCTTGTTTTTATATAAATCTCTAACTAATTGGTAAAATTGTTTTATTATTACATTTTTTAATATCCCTATATTTGTGTAAGATAATCTATATTCCAATATCATAAACAGTCATACATTTAAAATTTTTGTACTTGAAAATATTACTTATAAATGACACAATACTTTATGCTTACTTATTCAATGAAAACACAGCTAAATGAAATATTGAATTTTGAATTTCATGTGTTCCAAAACAAATTTTTGATAATGTATTTAGCTAGAAAAAATTTTTTTTTATCGTATGATACTGATTTTTTTAATATAGTACAAAAAACTTCATGGATTCAAGGATAAAGAAATTTTAAAATTATAAAATAATTTACATTAGCAATAACTGTCGTTATTGAAAGAATATTGTTTAACTGAAATTCAAGCCATTTTTTTAGTGTGCGTAACAGACTGAAAAATTTTCAGAAAATCGAAGTAATAACGAATAATTTTTATATACTATACAGACGAATTATGAATAAACAACTCCAATGAAAATTCTTAAGAATTACAGGTCTTTAAAACTTCTGGAACACACTCATATGCTCTTAGAATGTAAAATATATCAAATTCAAACTTCCTAAATCAAGCGAATCCCATTCAAGAAATAAAGTATTGAAAGAAAAATTTGAAAGAACATAAAAAAATAACCTAACTATTTACTGACTAACCTTATTTTAAAAAATTACCTGATTATTCAACCTCATGTTTTGTAATTTTTTGTAATATTTTTGCTGAAAATTATCAAAACATACGTTTATAAACATTTGTAACATTTCTATGTCATACTTAAATTAATCAATATCAAAAATTCATATCAAATATCTTCAATCAATAGAAAAACCTCAATATTTTCAGACTATTTTCTAAGAATTAATTGGGAAGTTGCATAGAAAAAAAATCAAATTTTGCGACATGTGTATCAATTAGTTTTGAAAAAAAATCTATACGTATTTTTCCATTTCTTTGAAAAATGATTATTTTAGAAGATATGTGAATTCGTTTCGTATACATAGATATACTGAGCATGCAAATGACGTCATGTAGTTGGAATGACGTCACATCGTTATAATTTTTAAAACGTTGTGTTACCGTCAATTTTTGAGGTATGACAAAAAAAATACGTGTCTGATTTTTTTTGATAAACTAACGATATCAGCAATAAAAAAAATTGATGCAACTTCCCAATTGGCTTAGAACTTCCTTCAAAAATTCCATTAGAAAAGCCATTGACTATGTCATATCTCAGAAATGATCTATCACTTCATCACCTACCTTGAGGAAATTAGATAAAAAAAAATTGAGAAACAATTTTCTTCCATTTTTATTCACTTTCATTCACTTTGTTGATTTTTTGTGGAATTTGATATTTTTTCACAATTGGAGTCCAGAGATATCATAAGTAAAGTATTACCATTCTGATTAAAAATCGGGAAAGTCGCAACGACGGGGTTCCAAATGACTCTAATTTCCCGTAGCTAAATCACGCAAACGGTAAGGAGTTATGGAGTCGGCGGGACGTGGTCGGCGCGAGTGATTACAGATTAGAGAATGAAGCGAGTCGCAGCGTGCAAAAAAACGAAGGCTCGCGCGCTTTCACATTCGTCGCATTTCTGCGTGTCTGTCCCGCGGCGGGCGCATAAACCACCGAGATCGATTAGACGAATTCCGGCCGTTTCCCGAACTTGGGAAAACAATGCCAGCTATCCAGAAGAGAATTATTGAGTTGTTGCAGTCGATCGCAGGCTTTTTTTCGGCACAGGTGCGCCAGTGTCGTTAAAAACCAATTTGCTCGGAACGCAACGAGAAATCGCGAAAATTCTGCGGCTTTCTTTTTCTTCCTCTGTACTTTTCAATGTATCAACTCACGAAGTGTTGCATTTTTGTCGCGAAAGTCGCATGGGAGATATGGCTGAAAATGTTTAAAAAAATAAAAAATAATCAACAGTTATCAATAAGAATCTTAAGTTTCAATGTGCAATCGTTTTTCTCCTTTTACTCGGGCATGGCGACTCACTTTAATCCTTTTCTCGTTTAATGTCACTCGGGATTCTCGGAAGATTTCCTGATGCGCACTTGCTTTTTTTCCATCTTTTTTCGCGTGCGTGCCATAAACGGTTGAGATAGCTCGGCCGATCGAGACGTCGGCGCGGCCGTATACGTGCGGTACGTGGCCCTTTTTCCGGACCGTTCTTCTTCGTCACGCTGGTCGCGCTCCACAATGAACTCGTGTATTTATCCTTTTTCACGTCCCGCCTGTACCGCCGTGCCGCGACCGATTTGATTTAACAACTGTTTCGGAAAATAAGACTCTCCGAGACCATAGATCGTAATCAGGTGCAGTCCGGGACACACAAACAGGGATTATATCCAGCGCGATAAATCAGGCATCCGAGTAGGACTACTCGATTTAGCCCTTTGTTCGTGGACTGTGAATATTGCATTCGCGTTGTTCACGTAATAGACGGATTTCAGGGGAATTGAAACGTTGCTTTTGATCTCACAATATAGAATCTGCAGTTTTTTATAAGTTTTTTTTATTTTTGTTGAAATACCGTTTTATTTACAGTTTATATATATTACTGTTCTTTAACATTTATGATCACCAGACTACAACAATTTTTCACCCAATTTTTTTGTCTTGTACACTCATAAAGGGCTTGGTGTCAATTGCGCACAAGTTTATGGTGCACATTCATTTTTGTTCAATGTTTTTTAGTCCAAATAAAATGTGCATCATAAACTTGTGCACAATAAAATGTGCACCATAAACTTCTGCACAATAAATGTGTGCACAATAAAATGTGCATTATAAACTTGT